>CM035425.1:168419384-168664384 GCA_020310875.1 Ceratopteris richardii | reverse complement strand
CTCAAGCATGTTTGTGAAAAACATCTCAGCGTATATATCCTGCGTAACAGGTTGTAAGCCAAATGTCGAATCAAAATTAAATATATCACTACACTTAAGCATCAATGTTTTAGACTTACTTTCAAACATCTAATGCACATTGTACCAAACAAAAAAAATTTTATTTAATCAATAGAATGTGCAGGAAAAATGTAGATCAATATTATCTTGATACAGACATATCTAATATCTCTAGCTACAAAAGCTTGCAACTCTAATGAAGATATCAGAGGGGTACTAGGTACTTCATTTTATGCTTAATTCCTTTACAAATATTTAGGTGTTCAATCATAACTATGTATAAGATTCTAACTTGAACCCCATAGAAGTTCTTTCCCAAAGAAATTGTCCATGTGTTCCACATTCCTAATTTGGAAGTTAATTTTATTTAGCCCTTGTATGTCTAGATTGAAGTTGAATTCTATCGTTCCTTATGTCATGAAGGGTGCATACCTATGAGTGTTAGGGTGTTGATGAAGGTAAGGCTTTTTGACTAGCATGTGATTGTCAATGCTATGGACAGGTAAAGGATCTATGATGATTCTAGAACTCTTACCTTGAATGAACCCATGTTAGTTAATTTAATCAATCATGAGGGTCAAACTTTTTGGGCACCCATATGAAATTGTTCTATCATTCAATCGAGTGCCTTGCAAAAGCTGCCAATATAGTGACATGCTTTGCTCATCATCTCAAGAAGTGCATGAATCGTGTTGAGTGAAAATTATCTGCATATGAAGGTATCATTGACACAAAGAAGATATGAATTTGTTTTCTCTAATGGTTGTGATCAGTGATACTTCCTTAGCAAGGATGTCTACAAGCATGTTACTTCTGATGGAAAAAGAAAAATGACAAATTGTCTACTTGGTGGTTGTTGGCTCACTGTTTGTGATGCTTGAACCTCTGTTGGCTTATTTAGCTCTGTTTCGAGTAAAATTGAACAGAGTTTTGTGCGTGCTGTAGGTAGTTGCTGGGCGTTCTCAACAACTGGTGCTGTTGAAGGAATCAACCATATAACAACAGGCAGTTTAGTCTCATTGTCTGAGCAGGAGCTAGTTGACTGTGATACATCACTTAACATGGGGTGCAATGGTGGTCTTATGGTCTATGCTTTTCAATTTATCATCAATAATGGTGGCATTGATTCAGAGGAGCATTATCGTTACAGAGGGCATCAAGGACAATGTGACTCTAACAAGGTATATAGTTGCAATTATTTGAGGCGAAACCTATAACTATGATAATTATCATTACTATTATATGTCAAGGGGATTGAAAGTCTGAAATGCACATACAAAGAGGCTCATTACAACTCCCAATTAGACTCTAACAAGTACATAGTTGCAATTACTGAAAGGGAACAATATTGTTATGACTAATATACTTTCTTAAAGGGCACCAAAGTCTGAAATACACATACAAATTCTCTCTCTCTCTCTCTCTCATCCTCAAGTATACAGATGCACACACACATACACACCTGTGGGTTCGCACGTGCACACACACACACACACACACACACACACACACACACACACACACACACACACACACACACACACACACACACACACACACACACAAGGCTTGCTCTTTGAAATCGGGACCGCAGTGTCTAATGGATTGCGGAACAGTAGTGTTGATGTGGGAAAGGCAAAACTTTGTGCTCTTTTTGGGTTCTTCTCTCATCACCACTCAAAGTATTGCTGCTAGGAGGTGGACACACACACACACACACACACACACACACACACACACACACACACACGTGCGAGCGCACGCACGGGTGCGCGCGCGCACACACACACACACACACACACACACACACACACACACACACACACACACACACACACACACACACACACACACACACACACACACACACACACACACACACACACACACACAATGACTCGGATGTTATGGATGTGTGCCTTCAAACTCAAATCATTTTTCTGATTCTATTACCTTTTATGCTTGCTTTTATCCAATGTACCCTTTTTTATCGACTCTTCGACTCCACCTTCCACTCCGACTGGACCACCACCTAGTGGAACCATAATTGGACCACTACCCTGTTTGGAACTGAAATTGGACCAATATGAGGACCACCTGAGACCTACCACCGCTTGATAGACACCTGTGGATAAATGAACAAACACCGGAGGAGAAGCACCTTTTGAGCAGCGTTGCCAAGTGGACCATCCCCTTGGACCACCAATATGCTAAGGACCCATTCTGGGCACCCACCCTGGACTTGGGCTCCGTCTGCAGGTAACTGCTTTGACCACAAGGTGACTTCCTGGGCCACCACACCTAAGGTGACTGATCAAGGTGGCTAGACAAGATGAACCATGGCCTTTCCCAAATATCTAGATATTGTCAAAGGTACTAACCAAGCCAGAAAGCTATACATTGTCCTAGTACCAAGCACCCATCTGTGTACGTGAGCACTGTCGGTAGAGTACACCCTTCAGGATGACGAATTGGTGAACCATGGTAGTCTTCTTTAGGGAAGCAAGTTGGTGCTGGTTGAGAAGTGCAACACTTGTCAACATGGTGGAAGTCTGGGTGAACTTAGCTGTAGTGCTCATTTTGGGCTCCTGTGCGTCGTATGTATACATGATATGTCTGCTTGAATGAGATAGTGAACTGGTTCTGCTCGCTTGACTATCTGTCTTGTCTATTTACCTCTCAGCCCACTATAGAAGTAAACACCTGTCTACAACATCTTAGCTACCCATTTATTTATTTGTGTTACTCCAAGACAACAAGCTCAATGGGTGTTATATAGAGTAATTTGTATTTTAGCACGATGGAGATCATTAGAGTGGCCATTGCATTTCAAAGTACAGATTATACAAAGTATATAGCAGCCATATATCATGTATTTCAGGTCTTTGCTGATTGGTCAGCTTTATCCCTTCACTGAAAACCTTCTTATGGAAGAAATATTCCTCTTGTTCTTTTATCACTTATGCTTGGGTCCTTTTTACACAAACATGCTTGAGAAGTGGGATTAGCATGCTTGATCTTATTGCTCACATGCACTCTTGCCGATGTACTTTTTTTGTGTTCCATCTCTTTGATGGGATGGGAGAGCAAGGCATCTAGTAACTGAATACCTTACGAATCCCCATTCTAGTCCATATTGCATACATCACAATTTCTACCACTCCGGGTTCAGCTACATGTCACTTGGATTGGAAAGGTTTCACAGAGTTGGGATATTTGTCTCCAAGCTGCTTCAGATTGGCTATCCTTCTTCATGACCCAATGGTTCTTATGGATTGGTGCCCATTAACAACAATTATGACTTCATGATCAACATGTTTGTGATAGGCTGACTTTTCTGCACACTCCATCGAATTTGACCATGAAGATAATTGAGAGTCGTGCAATATTAAGAAATTGTTTGATGCATCTGCTGCTTCCTAGTGTTCTGATTATCTACTTTCCTTCAGTATTGGCCACACTAAATATTTGTTGGGGCTACGAACCCTTTGGTGGAAATGCTGATGCATTGGTATTTGGAAAATGATATTGCCACTTCATCGAGTCTTCTTTTGGGGAATTGTTGTTGATGAAGTGTGCAATGGAGCCTTCATCTCATGAAATATGGGTGCATCTTTTCTCAGCCATTCAAAACTTCTTCCCTTTCTTTCTGCATCACTTTTGGACTTAACAAACATCAGAACCGGGACATATTGTGGATCAT
The DNA here is from genome assembly GCA_020310875.1 of Ceratopteris richardii. NCBI lineage: Eukaryota > Viridiplantae > Streptophyta > Polypodiopsida > Polypodiales > Pteridaceae > Ceratopteris > Ceratopteris richardii. The sequence continues at coordinate 168,660,621 of CM035425.1, read as the reverse complement.
TGGGCAGCGACATGTCTGGATACATTGGTTTACTTGGTAGTCTCGGAACATACTTATATTCAAGTCTCCTCGCATGTTCTCTACAAAGTTTCCTGCTTGAATAGTCAGGAAATGCTTACTTGCTGCTTTCCACTCACTACCCCCTGATCATCATTCCCCAACGAGCCATATTATTTTGTCCAATTTTCAGGCTGACCAGCAGCCTCTTGTATTTTATGAAAAAAAGAAAAGAAGGAAGCATGTTCTCAAAAAAGAAAAGTATGCATCTATGTATGAATGAATGTAATTATATATGGGAACTCATTAGAGATGGCCAAAAATTTGTCCCTCTTTTTCCTCCAAAATTTCGTTATATTCTCTAATAGTTCTGATTGTGACAATACCTTGACACTTTTTCCAGCTTCTAATTTGGCTAGAGCACAAGTATGAACTAAAATTCTGTTTAAAGCATCATCAGCTTAACCATTTGTGGGAAACATGAAATTCGTGTCTTTCGACACTTGAATGTTCACTCTATTATGCATTGTATACATGTTTAACATTGGTTTTTATCTTGATATGATCTCTCTCTCTCTCTCTTGTGTGTTCTCTCTCTCTCTCTCTCCCCTCTCTCTCTCTCTCTAGACCAGTTTCTCACCATTTTGGAAGATGGGTGTTGAGCTGAGGAGATGTGCTCAGGTGATGCAGCAGCTGTGGTAATACCCCCCTTGGCTGAGTAGAAGGGCTGGAGGTGCAAGGAGCAGCCCACGCAGCAGATAGACAGAGATGGAGAGAGAGAAATTCGAATTTGGAGAGAGGGGGGCTTCACTAAAGAAAGAAGTGAGCCCTAAGTTTATTTGAGTTCACTTTTATAGGACCTGGTCAAGTTCACATTGAACTTGGCCAAAAGAATAAATAATGAGTACATTAAGCCTTATAAAAGGCCTATACAAATGTGTACAAATAAGGGGGTCATTTAGGACCTTTACCCCAACAACCTCCCACTTAAAGGCATAAATGACGCCTTTAAGCTACGTGACTCCCACCATCTGTATACATAGCTCATGTTGTGCTTTAGACAAGCACTTAGTGAGAACATCTGCAGGATTCTGTGATGTATGAACCTTAACAAGTGTGATAAGGCTATCCTCAAGCACTTCTCGAATGAAGTGATATCGCACATCAATATGCTTAGTGCGTGCATGAAACATGACATTCTTTGCCAAACATATGGCACTCTGGCTATCACAGCCAAGCATAGGTGCCTTGTTTGACAAGCCAAACTCACTGCATAATCGTGCCAGCCATATGGCTTCCTTGGAAGCCTCAGTGGCTGAAATGTATTCAGCCTCTGTAGTGGACAAGGCAACAATCTTTTGGAGCCTTGAGCACCATGAAACAGCACCTCCTGCAAGAGTGAATATGTATCCACTCGTGGATTTACGTGTATCCACATCACCAGCCATGTCAGAGTCACAAAAGCCTTTCAGCTCCAATGGGTCTTTGCCATAGCAAATGCATTTATTTTTGGTCCCCTTTAAGTACCTCAAAATGGACTTTATTGCTTTCCAATGAGCTTTGCCTGGATTGGCCATAAACCGGCTCACAACTCCCACTGAATGGGCAATGTCCGGCCTAGTTGCAACCATAGCATACATAAGTGAGCCACAAGCTGAAGCATAAGGCACATTTTGCATGTCATTGATTGCTTCTTGTGTTTTGGGACAATCTTCCTTGGAAACTTTAACATATGGCTGCAATGGCACTCCAAGAGGCTTTGCATCAGCCATGTTAAATCTGTCCAACACCTTTTCAATGTATTTTTCCTGCGACAAATACAATATGTGCTGGTCCCTTTGTCTTCTAATCCTCACTCCAAGGACATGCTCTGCTGCCCCAAGGTCTTTCATTGAGAAAGCAGATTTCAGCTGCTGTTTAAGAGCATCAATGGTTTCTCTTTTCTTACCAGCAATCAGCATATCGTCAACATATAAGACAAGAATAATAGGGCTGCCATCTACATCAGTTTTTGTATACAAACAGTGATCAGCATGGTTTCTTTTATACCTTTGTTTGAGCATGAAAGCATCAAACTTCTTGTACCATTGTCTAGAAGCTTGTTTCAGCCCATACAAGCTTCTATTGAGCTTACATACCAAATGTTCCTTTCCAAGAATAACAGAGCCCTCTGGCTGTTTCATGTAAAGCTCTTCATCAACATCACCATGCAAGAAAGCTGTATGTACATCCATTTGGTCTAATTCCAAATCAAGAGCAGCTACTATTGCAAATAACACTCGCAAAGTGGTCATCTTCACAACAGGAGAGAATACTTCTTGGAAATCTATGCCTTTGGTATGGGCATATCCCTTTGCAACAAGCCTTGCTTTGTACTTGGGTTTTCCATCAACTGTTTTGATTTTATGCACCCATTTGTTAGGAATGGCTTTCCTTTCTTTGGGTAATTCAATCAAATCCCAAGTATCATTAGCATGCAAAGCTTTAATCTCTTCCTGCATAGCAAGCTCCCACTTTCTGCTGTGTTCACATGCCTTTGCCTCTTTGTATGTGAGAGGCTCACCTTCATCTGTCAACAAAATGTAATGCAATGAAGGATCAAATCTACTCACATTCCTTCTAAGACGAGTAGATCTTCTCACCCAATGATCCACATTGTCAGGCAATGGGTCTACATCAGGTGGTATGATCAAATCATTATTATTATGCTGCTGTCCATTGTTTCCAGCACCATTTTCAGCATTATTATTCGGCTGCATATGCCCTTCAGGAGCCTCATTTTGCTGTCCAACATCTTCTGGCTCAAAAACCACTGGATCGTCAACATTCTCAGTCCTTTGTGGTGCATCCTGAGGGTCAAAATTGGACCTAACAGGTGGCTGGTCATGCTGAAATCTTACCCTTTTATGGTTATCTTTTGAGGCACAATTGTTTTGAAGCAGCCTTGCCTCATTAAAAACAACATCCCGGCTGCGTACGACCTTCTTGAGCTGATGTATCCAAATCCTGTAGCCCATTTCACCTTCTTCACCATATCCCATGAAGAGGCCTTTAATGGACTTAGCATCAAGCTTGTTTCTAAGCTCAGACCTTATATGCACAAACGCCTCGCAGCCAAAGACACGTAAGTGATCATATGAAGCAGGTTTGCCAGACCAAACCTCTTCAGGGATGTCACCTTTTAAAGACATGTGAGGGGATCTATTGCACACATGTACTGCAGTTTTGAGTGCCTCTCCCCAAAATCCATGAGGGAGATTAGCTGTGGACAGCATGCATCTCACCCTCTCACAAAGTGTCCTATTGTAACGTTCAGCCACACCATTAGAAGAGGGGCTGTATGGAACAGTAAGCTCCCTCTTAATGCCCAAATTTTCACAAAATTTCTGAAATTCAGCACTTGTATACTCACCACCATTGTCCGTACGCAAGCATTTCAGCTTTCTACCTGTTTGGGTGGTCACAAATGCATAAAAACGCTTAAACGCAGCAAATGCTTCATCCTTTGATTTAAGCAATTGAACCCAAATTTTTCTAGAAAAATCATCAACAAAGGAGATGAAATATAAAGCACCCCCCATAGATTTGGTGGGCATGCTACATACATCAGAATGAACAAGATCAAGTACACAAGACTTACGAGACACACCAGAATAAAAGGAACGTTTTACTTGCTTTCCATATTGACATTCATTACAAAAGTCAAGCTTTGTCCCTTTAGCATCAAGCTTCTTTAAGTTACAAAGCGTAGTGAGACCCTTTTGGCTCATATGGCCAAGTCTCTTATGCCACAACTCCATATGGGAGTGAACTTCAGCCAAAGCAATGAACTTGCCTGATAAGGCCTTTCCATGCAAGCAATAGAGAGTTCCCTTCTTTGTGCCTTTCACAATTAGCCTTGAACCTTTAGTCATTTTCCATGATCCTTTCTCAAAGAGAATGCTATAACCATGCAAATCCATTTGACCCACAGAAAGCAAGCTCTTCTTGATCCCTGGTACATAATGCACATTATGCAAAACCAGCTCATTAGTGCCATTTGTAGCGAAATGCACTGTGCCAATACCCTCAATGGAACATGCATGATTGTTTCCAAGGTATACATGGCCATGGCTTCCTGCAATAAAAGTAGAAAAACACTCCTTGATAGGAGTCACATGGAATGAAGCACCAGAATCTACTATCCAAGTCTGGGCCAATGCATCATTGACGGTCAGCAAAGCATCTATGACATCACTCTTAGTGATTGACATGTCCTGTGCATGAACATTTAGAGAAGGATCAAATGCATGAGTGTCATCAGCTGAGAAAGTAGCGCATAAAATGTCCTCTGCATCTGACAGCTCCTCTATGACTACACTAGAAGCCACATTGGCCTTCTCCTTGTCCTTTTGGCTGTCCTGTGCATCAGTCTTGTCTTCTTTCCTTTCCTTCTTCTTATCTCCAGAATTCTTCTTCCTATCAAGCTCTACTTTGTAATAGCGGCAATCGGGTTTCTTGTGACCTTTCCTGCCACACTGATAGCATGTCACATCATTGCTTTTGCCTTTGCTGCTATTCCCCCTTTCCCTGCTTTTACTCTTATTCCTCTGTGCATAATTACTCTTCTTATCTGTCCTGCCTCTAACCATGTTGGCTGAGCTGCCTCCTTCTCCACCTGCTTTTCTTCTGATCTCTTCATTAAGAATAGAACCCCTAACACCATCAAAAGTCAAGTTGGGGTTATTGGACAATGAGACTACCAATGTCTCCCAAGAGTCAGGCAATGTCATAAGCAAGAAAATGGCTTTAAGCTTATCATCGAAAGGAGGCATTCCTGAGTCCTGCAACTGTGACAAAGTACCTGTAAACGATGACAAGTGTTCAGCTGCACTCTTGGACTCATCAAGCTGCATGCCAACAAGCTTCCGCATCAGGTGTACTTGGTTAACAGGCGTAGTATTTTCATACGTCGCCTTGAGTTTTGCCCATAACTCAAAAGTAGTGGTCAAACCTTTGAGATCTACTAGAATCTCATCGGATACAGCCATCTTAATGTATATAATGGCCTTCTTGTTCAAAGTAAACCATGCATCTTCCGACATGTCCTCTGGTTTCTCTGCCTCCAATGCCCTGTCACAATCCTTCAAGAAGAGGATTCCCTGAATTCTCTCCTTCCATAAGTCAAAACCATGCATCTTCCGACATGTCCTCTGGTTTCTCTCCTTCCAATGCCCTCAAACCGTCGAATCTCAAATAGATTCTTCACATCTGAGGAGGATGACGCCATAGTTGCACAATGAAAAAAAAAACTGCTGGAATTTTGGGCAAATGCACCAAAATCAAAGTGCAGCCTCCAAAAATGATGCACTACAGCTCCAAACGGTCACAGGAGCAATTTGGGACAAAAATGGGGTGATTCTGGACACAAAACTGATCTCTGAATTTTCTGCGCAGAGAATTTCAGAAACCCAATTTATGCTCAAAAACAACTAATTTTGTTGTTTTTAACCTCAAAGAATGTACATAAGGCTAATACTCAGCCTTTAGATGCATGTAGGAGCAAAAGCCCCAATTTTTGCCACTGTTTTACAAGAAATTATGGCAAAATACTCCACAACTTCTCATACATAGGTTAATTTTGCTGAAACTATAGAAATTACAGCAAAATGTATCTCCCACTATGTGTGCTCAGCCAGTTGAGAGTGAGAAGACCTGCAAAAGCTCAGAAATTTGCTGGAAAATCTGATATTTTGCTGAAAAACACTTGTTCTTGCTGGAAACTTTGAGATTTTGCTGAAAAACACCTGTTCTTCGCAATAAAATCAGAGAAAAATCACTTTTTCGCGACAAAAAGCTGGAACATCACTGAAAATGATGGTACAGCAGATTTTGGACTCTTTCTTCGCGATGAAACCTGATGATTTTGCCAAATGGTGAGTGTATGCTGCTGTAGAGAACCTGCGCAGCAGATTTGAGGCCCAATATAGGCTCTGATACCAGTTGTTGAGCTGAGGAGATGTGCTCAGGTGATGCAGCAGCTGTGGTAATACTCCCCTTGGCTGAGTAGAAGGGCTGGAGGTGCAAGGAGCAGCCCACGCAGCAGATAGACAGAGATGGAGAGAGAGAAATTCGAATTTGGAGAGAGGCAGCTTGTTTGGGGGCTTCACTAAAGAAAGAAGTGAGCCCTAAGTTTATTTGAGTTCACTTTTATAGGACCTGGCCAAGTTCACATTGAACTTGGCCAAAAGAATAAATAATGAGTACATTATGCCTTATAAAAGGCCTATACAAATGTGTACAAAATTACAAATAAGGGGGTCATTTAGGACCTTTACCCCAACAATGGGTTCATACAGAGACCACACTATATGGACATCTATATGCCACATAGTTCACGAGTGGCAGGTCAGCTGAAGGTGGCATCATGCAGATTGGAGATTGAGAGTGGGAGGCACAACGGGGTCCCCAAGGCATTGCGGATCTTCAGACTATGTAGAGAGGAGGTGGAGAGTGAGGAGCATTTCGTTTGTCGATGCAGAACATACACTCAGATTAGAGACAGATATGAAACTTTATTGAGAGGACAGCCCACCCTATGACAGATTATACCCACCACACACACACACACACACACACACACACACACACCCCCCCCCGCCAACAAAAAAAAAAAAAAAAAAAAAAAAATCCCAGCGAGGAGTGACACTACAGCAGGCCGAGGTGAGCCGAGCTAGACGACGACCACAAGTCACAGTGTTCAGAGGAGTGAGGCTACACCATCGTCAGATAGAGGAGATTCGAGCCTGACAATGCCAGGCGTCCATGGAGCGAGTAGCCTAGATGAGAGCAGATCCTAAAGCTTTCATACGGGCAGCCCTAGCAACGGCTCCACCTATGTACCACATCCTCCACCCCTCCATTGACACTGGATGGAGCTAGTAGACAGATGCATTTTCATGTTTGTACTACCCTCAACATATAGACATGCACATATCCCCAGAGAGATAGGGCTCCATCACCCTTCAGTATTTCACCACTCATGTTTAGACTAGATTGTACTAGCTTTTTATGATCCTGTTTTATTTTTGTGTCAGCCGGAATCCGGATGACATCTGCATCATGTATCCTATGTTTTGTCTCATAGGCCAATTTTTGGCTTGTCATAGACATAAAAAAACTTTCTTTCTTCTCTCTCTCGCTCCCCCCCCCCCCCCCCCCGCGGGGTCTTTCCCTCCCCACCTCCCTCCCTCCCTCCCTCCCTCCCCTGTCCCCGTCCTTGCCCCCGCTCCTCTGTGTGTGTGTGTGTGTGTGTGTGTGTGTGTGTGTGTGTGTGTGTGTGTGTGTGTCAATAGTGTACACACATTCAGAGAGTCAGACTAATATAAATGCTCATGGGAAGTCTTATGTAGGGTTCTGGAGTCTTTCCTTGTAGGATAATTTTTTGTTACATTTTAGGCAGGTACACATGTTGTTACCATTGATGGCTATGAGGAGATTCAACCAAATGATGAGACCTCGCTATTGAAGGCAGTTGCACAGCAGCCAGTTAGTGTGGCTGTTGAAGCTGGTGGCAGGGATTTTCAATTCTATTCTGGGGTAAGACTCTCTGATACTATCCTTGTAACTAAGCTAAGGGGCTGTACGAATAGCAGCATTAAAGGCATATCTAATTCAGAATTCAGGCATAATGTTGTGAAAGCTTTGTGTTCTCATTCCATAGCCCTCTATTAGAGAAACTTACTACTTTGATGTACTCCACATGTGAGGTTTGTGCCTAAAAAGACTGTCATTGTGTGTTTTGTTGATGTCTTCCTTACAATAACATCTAAGATCTTGAATCTTGGTAAAGGGCATCTTCACAGGTGGCTGTGGGACAGATCTGGACCATGCCATGCTCATTGTCGGCTATGGAAGTGATGCCCAAATTGATTACTGGATCGTCAAGAACTCTTGGGGCACAAATTGGGGTGAGAAAGGGTACATCCGTATGCAAAGAGGGGGTGGCGTGAAAAAGATGGCTGCAGGGCTATGTGGTATCAACATGCTTGCCTCCTTCCCTATAAAGACAAGTGCAAATCCTCCTGATCCTTCTCCATCTCCTCCTGCAGCCCGTGTCAAGTGTGATTCCACTTACTGTTGTCCTCCTGCAAATACCTGTTGCTGCCAATTTCGAATAGCAAAGTTCTGCTTTGTTTGGGGTTGCTGCCCGCTAGAGTCTGCTGTCTGTTGTGATGATCATCACCATTGTTGCCCTTCAGATTTTCCCATTTGCAATGTTAAGGCAAGCTCTTGCCTTCAGGTATTTCATGTCGTTTCTTTGTTTGATCTACAGTGGCTAGAAATCTGCTATAAGATTCTAGTTATTCATTACGTGTTATTTGTGCATCTGTATTTTTCAGGAATCAGGAAGTAGTTTTAGTGTACCTATACTGAATGGGACGCTTGCAGTGAGAAATGATGTGGTCTTGTCGTGATCTACAACTTTGTTGATGATTCATCAAGTGTACATGCCTGCATACGGGAGTGCATATGTAGGTGCACACATGCACACATCACCCCGGGGTGTTTCTTTCCTTTTGGGCACAAATTTTGCATCCATGTGCAGAGTTCATCCTCTTATTTTTGTGGCACATTATTCATTTATGTACAGAGTTCATATTCTTATATTTTTTGGCCTCCAAATACAGGGGATCGAAGCTGGCTGCTTTGTTCCTGTGATTCTGTAGAATTTGAGATTGTAGAGATGGTAATTTAGCATCATTCAGATTCTGATTCTTTTCCTCAATTTCTGGTTTCTTTTCATATCCTGGGTTTATCTTGTTATGCTACAAACTCACATATTTCTGTACTACTGCTTTTCTTCCAATGATTATCCCTTCTTGCCATGAGCTAAACCAATCACAGTAGTCTAGATCAACGTTAATATATCTTTTGATGTCATCTATATCAAATTTGGAATAGTTGTTTGGGATAAATGCCATCAATTTTTTTCCCTATCATTAAGTAGCTTCTTGAATTAGCTGCTTCCTGTCACATTTTATCCCTGCTCCAGCCTGCTACTGCACGTATCATAATCGTAAAACATTCTTTCAGATTACTTTTAATGAACCATTGTAGGCTAAGGCTCAAAATGCTAGTTGAAGGTACTTTGACCTTTTGGCTGAATTCTTTTATGATCTTTTCACTTATGGTGCATATTATTATGTTCATTGGAGAAATTTTCAGGATTGGAAATGGGAGAAGAACATAAATGTAATCAGGAAATAGCAGGGGCCGTTTTCATTCAGAAGTGTGAAAAAAGTGTTAAGCATTGTTACTATTTGATTAGATTTCATCACGGAATCATATATTTTGATTTATCTCTTAAACTTTGAAGGACACATAATTGAAAGTAGGTAATTTTTCCATAATAGATTTGGAGTTGCGGTTATAGCTGAAAATCAGAATTCTAGCTGGGAACCTACTTTCCATCTTTACATCGTTGTATAACTCAGAAGATAATTTTTGTAACCCTACTGTTTTTAAAGCTATGTAGAAGGGACGTGGGTGTAGGAGTAAGCTATACATCTCTTAGTCTCTTATAAAATGTCCCCACTTGTCTCAATTTTTGGGATGCGCTTTTATTGTGGTGTCATGTGTATTCACTAGATATATATATTTTTTTGAATTACAGCAAGATTAGAAAAAACAGCCTTTTCTCTGTCATGTATCATGGTAATTATCACGGGGGAAGGTTTGGCATGATGGACTTGACTCCATAAAACAATGATCACAACACTAGAAGGATAAAGTGAGTTACATGCTCTTATGATTTTTCTACAAGTTTGCCGTGTCTCAGACTTTGCAAAGAGGATCAATGTTACAATGTAAGTAGATCCTCATCATCGTTTGAACAGAGTGAAGATGAAGATTCCATGCTTTTGAAGAAGTTCGGTATATATGATCCAAATCTCTCTCTCTCTCTCTCTCTCTCTCTCTCTCTCTCTCTCTCTCTCTCTCTCTCTCTCTCTCTACTGCCCCTGCTGCCTCCCGTGCGCTCTGCCCTGCAGAAACCCTAGCAGCACCCCGCCACGTCTCCCTTGGCCTCTGCTGTCCCCGGCGCGCTCCCGCCTTGCAGAAACCCTAAACCGGCCTCTGCTCCTCACCCCGCGACTTCTACTGCCCCCGCTGCCCTGCCTTGCCTATCTGCTCCCATTGCCTCCGTCCCCCCTGCTGCTGCCGCCGCTGCTGTCGCTGCGCCCACCCCGCCTTGTATTGGAAATCAATATGGAAGCATTCAGAAACCCTAATCCAAAAGCCCTAAAAAGCCAATAAACCATAAAACCTGAAAAACTAAAAACCCAAACAGATAAGCTGTTTACATAACATTGACAATGGTCAAATTGGAGGATCTAACTAGAATGGAGGTTAAGCTTATAGTCATTATTGGAGACAACAAGAGAACGACAGACTTGACCATAGTCTCCATCATCAAACGCCTCTCTAAACTTGAGAAAGCAGTGGAAGGCTTCAACAATGAGTGTGAAGCATGGGGTGAAGAGAAAGAAGAACGGGAGATGAAGAGATCAAAGGGGAGAGAAGAATGAATCAAGACGCTAAAAGATGGGGTATAAAAGAAGAAGGCCATGCGAGAACAAATCAAAGTCCTCAAACTCAATTGCATCCCTCACCCCCATAGAAGGTGAACTTAGAGCAGGTGCAAAAGAAGCTCTTAAAATGCGGATCATTGAAGCCTTCATTGCAAGCATTTACACCAAGCTCGAGGCAACTAAAGAAGTATGGGTCAAAGTAGTGAAGAACATCAGGAAAGTGATGAAAGAAGAAGCTCATTGTGCACAATACCATTGAGGAGGAGAGCATGAGATAAGCCTGATGTCTTAATGAGGGTGTCACAGGTACATTAGAGAAAGAAGGTTTCACTCCTGAGATGGATGGAAAGACACTATACAACAAACTTGATTACAAGGAAGAAGCCCTCCCGTTCATCAAATCTTGGAGAGCAAGGAAAGATCTTCGAAGAAGAGAGCTCTTATTTTGCACCTCCCCTCTAAAGTGGCAAGTTCCATCTTCCTTCGCAAGAGTGGTTTTGAGAGGACTTGAAGGCCTCCCTTTTACCTAGATGATGACTTTGCACCCATGCAAGTAGCACATCGCCGCACATGTATGCAGAGAGTACACGAGGCCCACAAAGATGGGAAGAAGGCTTCGTACAAAGATGGTTGGGTTGTCATTGAGGGAAAGGTAATCCTATAGGGATTCACAACTTGTGAGATAGTCGAGGAGATACATCTTGTAGTGTGGAACTACGATGGAGACTTATGGATACATGCAAAGAGGCTTGAGGAGATGAGCAGAGATAGGCATATTATCCTATTGATAGAGACACATGAGAGCCTTGACAGGAACCTGTCAGGGGAGCAAGATTGTGCTCTCTGACTAAACTAGACAAGATTTCAGAAACACACTTTTGATTACAAGAACACCCACGTAGCGAAAATGATACAAGAAAACGTAACTGATACAATATGTCCCACAACCCGAGACCGATAGGTATGAAAAACTAGACTAAAGACGATACAGGAGATCCCACAACCCGGGATCGTAATTATGGAACAAGATATCTAGATTACAAGAACTCCCTTTTGGGAGATGAACTAGATACAAGAAAGAACTCGACGAGATCTCGTACTACGAGAATACAAGAGGACAAGACAAGATATCCAAGAACTAGACTAGACAAGACTGGAACAAGGAACAAGACAAGAACTGGAACGAGAACTTGGAGAGTCCTTACTTGGCAGTCATGACTCCTTGAGCTCCCAAGACTGGTATTGGCAAGACTGAGAATGAATGTGGCCAACCCCTTCTTATATAGTTTTTCATGGGTGGTTACCAAGGTGTAGAATCAAGGCCATGATTCTCATGATGGGTAGTACTCCTCTTTTGATTCTGATGATGATCCTTCTGATATGGGATGGTGATTGTAGAGGTCCTAATTCCAACTTGCTTCTTCTTCTTAGGACATTTGAATACTATATGATCATGATCTCCACAATAAAAGCATAATCCATTGTCTTTTCGATGTTTTCTTTCCTTTGGTGTAAGTCTTCTGACCGTAATGTTATCCAACTGCATGGGTTCTGCTTGAGATTCTTCCAACATATGTTGAGGAACTGAGATAAACTTGTATTCTCGATCATGAACAGAAATCTTCTTCTCTTACTTTCTCTCAAATAACCTATTGTCACACTCAATTGCTTGATTCATGAATTCATTCAAAGTATTTACCTTCAGCATGGTTAACATGAGGCCCTTGACATCATCACGTAAGCCCCATTGAAATTGATTGATAAAATAGTCCTCGTGCCATGTGAGCACAAATGATTTGTGTGAATTCTGATGCATAGGTAGACACAGACCTATTTCCTTGATGTAGCTTCCTTAGCTTTGTTTTGGCAATACGTGAACAACTGGTATCTCCAAATGAAGATGTGAACTCTCGAATAAAGGCCTTGAAATCATGTAGAATATCCATATCCTTCTCAAGGATAGGTGCAAACCATGAAAGAGCAGGACCACATAATAGAGTTCTTATGAGTCCTACTTGAGAAGCATCACCTGGGTACCTATCTGGTTGCATCCTTATGAATAGCTTCACTTGTTGCACGAATCCTCGAAACTTTGATCTTGTCCCATCAAATTTCTCAGGCATGCTCACTTTTGGACTTCTCTTCATGTTAGTTGTCATGGGGGTACTTCAAGAAGATTGATTTAGAATGATCTGCAACTCTTGGATTTGCCTTTGAAGTTCTGTGATTACATTTTGAATACTCTGTTGTTGAGTCCTTTGTTGGTTTTCTCGTATCGCTTTGACTTGTTGAATTACTTTAAGTGCAGAAAAAAATTCGTCTCGAATAATCTCCATGGTTCCTGGTCTTGATGAAAGAAGTTTGCCAAAATGTCAGGGGAGCACTAGATTGTGCTCTCTGACTAAACTAGACAAGATTTCAAAAATACACTTCTGATTAAAAGAACACCCACGTAGGGAAAATGATACAAGAAAACGTAACTGATACAATATGTCCCACAACTCGGGATCCATATGTATGGGAAACTAGACTAAAGATGATACAGGAGATCCCACAACCCGGGATCGTAATTATGGAACAAGATATCTGGATTACAAGAACTCCCTTTTGGGAGATGAACTAGATACAAGAAAGAACTCGACAAGATCTCATACTACGAGAATACAAAAGGACAAGACATGATGTCCAAGAACTAGACTAGACAAGACGAGAACAAGGAACAAGACAAGAACTGGAACTGGAACTTGGAGAGTACTTACTTGGCGGTCATGACTCCTTGAGCTCCCAAGATTGGTATTGGCAAGACTAAGAATGAATGTGGCCAACCCCTCCTTATATAGTTTTTCATGGGTGGTTACCAAAGGTGTTTACGACCTAATGATGTCATTGATGATATCATCGATTGGAAACAAGACCTCCGAGTGTCAGAATTCAGCAAATAGACAACTGATCTTGGGGTTTTAGCACGTTACAGATGCAATGGAAGCATTAGTTTCTCCAAAATCTGAGCCAATCATGAGATTTGGCAATCCACATGGAATCTAAGGTTTAAGATGGTTTCCTTTGTGTCCATGACAGAACCTACCCCAGGTGCATAGTTTCTAATTGAAGTCTACACATAGAGATTGTGCATGCCACCACACTATGAAAGGATAAGGAGTAGCAACACTCTTCAAAGATGGACTGCAAAACAAAATATAGATTGTTGTAGTGAATCACATGCCAGATACCTTTGGATCTGATTACAAATCTCATAGGAGAGGGCTATCTACATTAATTATGCTATGCTATTTGATCCCTTTTGGCTCAAGTATTTTCCATTTCTGATCGAGAGGAGGGCTCATCATATACTTGCTTATCAGAGATCACGAGTACTCTATGTTGGGGGAAGTCTTCGATGCAAGGACAAGTGCAAGGCCTTTAACCTAGAGAACTCACTCATATTACCCACTTTAGAGGATTCTATGGCATGAGCTATAGCCAATTCTGCACATACTCAGTGGTGTCCACATGCTCAGATTAGGCTCTTGATATCGTCTCGCTATCTATAACAGGAAAGGTTAGTAGCCTACTTCAAGGGAATTGACATGCCTACCATACCCAATCATAGATGGAGTAGGGAGTACACTAGATAATATCATGAGACTTAGGGAGGCGACCCACATTCTCAGTTCCTTCATCATCCGACCTATACCCATTAGGGCAAATCACACATATCTCGGACTATCCCTCAAGGGGGACAATCACACATCTACTTGTGACACGTACCCCTCACACCACTATTCACTTCACACACGAGCTAGCTCACATATACTGAGCTCAGGTTGGGGAATCTCCTACTACTTCATCGTGATTCCCTGTTATCTATACTCACCGGGACAACACCTATTCTTCAAACATCTAGGTTTATGATTTTCATTGCTCATTATTGTATACCCCTTTTGTGACATGGTCATTTTTTGTAATTCTTGAGACATTTTGCCTCAATTCATTTTTGTTTTATTTTGATTTTCCACCCACCTTGATTATTGTCAATGTATATGGTTTGGTCTTATAGGCCACCTTTAGCCTTTAGCAATGTTAATGTGACACACACACACACACACACACACACACACACACACACACACACATATATATATATATATATATATATATATATATATATATATATATATATATATATATATATCATTTGGTATTAGAGTGAAATCCAATTTTTCTCATTACTTATACATAGATAGAGATTAAAACAATCTCTCTCTCACTCTCACACCTTTGATTTTTGTACTTCTTCTTAGGGTTTCAACAACACTCCTCTCTATTTTTATGAAGCTCAAAAATTTCAAAGTAGGTTTTCTTATACAGAGATACAATCAATCTCAGTGCAAGCTCATATGCACTTGAATGATAGCTTTGACTTTGAATTCATCACTTTCTGGTCCCTCTTAGGTCGAGAATAATAGGGTTATTAGTAGGTCCCGATTCTCTGATCAACAAGTCTCTCATAGTGAACTTCATATCATAGACATTAGAATGGCAAACCCTAATTAGTTAAAAAGTCAATGAACCCATGACCTGATGATATCAGTGTGAGTCCAAAAAGAGGTTTACCCCATATAGCTAGATTTCAGTGGAAGGCCATTACTAGAGGGCACTCACATGGATTTGGGGGTGTGGCGATTCTGTTAATAACATTTTCCAATGCTACATGTGAAGTAGTATTCGACTTTAAATTATGATCTAATCGGATAGAAATTGACTGACAATCAACCATACCATACTTTTGAAGAAAACTCAAGGCATATTGCCTTTGCAACATCCATATACCTGTTTCTATATGTATAAACCCAATGCTCAAGAAGTAGCACAACACACCAAGATCATCAAGTTCTTGAATAAGGATTTGCTTTACCTCTTTAATGCTTTCTTCGTTTTCACTACCTACAATCAAGTCATCAACATAAATATCCAAAAATCATGATGCCATCATCAGCCTTCCTTCCATATAATGAATGATTTGCATCATGCATAGAAAATCCAACGGTGGTTAAGTAATCAGCAATCCTTGCATGCCAAGCACAAGGGGATTGTTTAAGCCCATACAAATCGTTTTGCAGCCTACAAACATATTCTGGGTGCTTTGAATCCTCATAACCTTGTGGCTGGTCCATGTATACTTGTTCTTGCAACTCACCATGTAAGAAAGCGTTCTCCAAATCCATGTGATGCCAAGTCGATCCTTTTGACTGTAGCTAATTCAACAAGTGTTATGATAGTAGACATTTTAGCTATAGGACTGAACATTTCCTCATAATCAATGCCATATGTCTATGCATATCCTTTTGCTACAAATCTTGCTTTATACCTGCTTATGCTACCATCAGCATTGTGCTAGTTCCTTTCCTTGCAGCAAAGGAACTAGCTTCCATGTTTCATTTCCATAGAGTGTAGCCATCTCCTCATCCATAGCTTTCTCCCAATTTGCATTTCCAATTGCATCTTCAAAACAAGAGGTTCAACATCTTGTATTACCTTGGTCATGTAGGCACAATGACGAGCCATGTAACTGTCATACGTCAATCGTTGCACTAAATTCCGCATCCTCTTAGGTCTTCTTGGTCTTGGGTCACTTCTCCTTGTATCATCTACATGTGCCTTTCTTACTCTTGGAGTCTTCACATAGGGCAATCCAAGTTCCTTATTAAGGCTCTTTTTTGAATTGCTTGAATCTCCATCAATGTCTTCAAAACCTATAGATGTTTTACTACTAGTAGAAAGCTTTTCTTTACCTTTCTTCAATGTAGTTGATGAATTTATTGGACTAAAATTTCCAAGCAATCTTCCACTCCATGGATTTGAGTTGGAACTATTGCTTGGTGACGCATCAGGTGCACTCAAATCTTGAGATTCTAGACTTGATTTTTTAGTAATTTCCTTTGTCATTTGAGTCAAGATTAAGTCCTTTTGCATATGCATAAAAGCTTGACATTTCATCAAACACCTCATCTCTTCTTACCTTCACCTGTCGTGTGAGTGGTTTATAACGTTTATATCCCTTTTGCTCAAGGGAGTACCCAATGAAGATACATTTTTTTGCTTTTAGATCAAGCTTTATCCTATACTCATATGGAACATGTACATATGTAATAGAGTCAGAGTTCTGTTCATGATGTATACAATAGTGTGCATAGCTTCTGCCCCAATAACAATGAGGCATATTCTTCTCAAACATCAAGGTTCTTGCTATTTTTGCAATATTTCTATTTCTTCATTCAACAATGCCATTCTATTGTGGTGTGTGCCTGCATGAAAACTACTGTCAAACTCCATGATATCTTAGAAAGCTACTGAACTCATTTGACATATATTCACCTCCTTCATCAGATCTTAATGTCTGAATTTGCTCTCCAATCTACTTTTCCACCATAGCCTTAAAAATTTGGAAGTGAGTGAACACCTCACTCTTTGCTTTCATGAAATACACCCATACTTTCCATATATTGTCATCAATGCTTTGTGCAAGTTCACAAAGTGGTAGTGTAACCTCCTCTTCCTCACCCATGCCTTATCAATCAAACATCTCATATTGAAGATATGATCAATGGTGGAGAATTCACGTGGAAAACCAAACCTACCTTGGAGCCTGAAAACCCGCTTGCTCAACTAGTACCGAGCTCCTTCTCAAGTATCACTTCATATAGTTTAGCAAATATGGTACCAATCATGATAGTGCAAAAAGTGCTAGGATCCATCATATCCCTAGACTTCTGAATAGGCACAATAGAGTGTTCTACCTAGGAGGGAAGTAACCTCTCAACCAATGCTCAATTGAAGAGGTGTGTAATAAGTAGTTCCAAGACCTCCTTTCCATATATAAGATGCTTGGCCTATAAGAATAGCTGGTCTCTGGCTCTCCCATGCTCTAGATGTGAGCTAGCTCTAACCTTCTTCTGTGTGAAGAGATTAATACTCCAATGTAAGGTCTCACGTGTAGATATCGATGGTTGATATGGTATCTAATACAAACTATTGCATAGGAATGCATGTCACTAAATCATGGATGGGGATGGCTTATCTCCTCTCTCATAAATGGCACCATGTAACTTAATAATCCATGCTCATAAGTGGGTGGTATATGTCCTAATATTGGTGTTCCTCCACGCTTGTCTATTACATGACTATATGTGGCACTATGCCTGTTTGTGTGTAATCTCTCCCAAAGCCTCGTCAAATCTAAGGCATCTTTATAGCTTGAGATACTCCTTATCATACTAGTTGTTCTAGGACATGGTCTGAGTGCATGGTGGAAATCTGTGTGTACAATGGGGAAAGCTCTCTATAACTGAATTGAGCAAGTATTAGATGTAATCTGTGAAGTGAGGATGTCAAGGGATCATGTGGATCGAGTGAGAGTAACTATAAGCAGAGATGGTATGCCTAGGCTTGAGAAAGCTCGTGTGTAAAGTGTATGGAGGTATGTAGAGTTGAGGTGGTAGAAGGATCTAGTTATAGAGAAGAGAGGTGTAAAACTAAGGTATATGTAATCTACACCTAGTGGGTGTTGACCAATGGAAAGAGAAGAGATGAGAGAGACTCTAGAGAGAGGTCAAAGAATATAACACATGGTGCTCTATCTAGCATCATACGAAAAAAAAGTGAGAGCATCTCACCCTAGTCATGGATGCATCTTGTTATAAATAACGAGGTGGTGGTGATTGCCAAACTCTAGAAGATCTCTTCCATACCCTATCCTATCATGACCTGTACCAATTGATGATCTTCTAGTCCCAATCTCATCTCAATCTAAACTTTACATGACATCTAACTTCTCCATATCATATAGCTCACATTGTCAAGACTCCGTATGCACATTGAAGTATTATGGAGGAAGACCTCATCTAACATAGAGTAATGAAGTATCTCCTTTGATAGTGGAGTATATGGTGAATCACTATCTCAAATCTGACCATCCCCATCGTACATGGCATATGGCAAACCCCATGGGGGCATTTGCATCATTGTTTTCACATTCAATTTATGCAAGTTGATGGGTGAATAGCTTTACACCAAACCAAATATACTAACACATTATTGAAGCATTTTGGTCTTGAAGATTGCAAACCTATTGCCACTCTTATGGAAAAAGGTTTATAGTTGAGTCTTCATGATGCCCAAGATGCATTTGATATTGTTCTCTATTAGCATTGCCAAGATGTCAAGCATTGGTAGGTGGTTAAGTGCATCTTTTGCTACTTGAGTGGTACCTAGACACTTGGATTATTTTGTCCCAAGGGGGGATCACTACCACTAGATTTACATGCTTTTTTTGGTTGAGACTAGGTTAATTGCTATGACTCTCATGTGTCCACCAATGGTTTTTGCTTCATGCTTGGTATCTCATACATATCTTGGTTGAGCAAGAAGCAGCCTACTATGACCACTTCTAAGTTGTGATGCTCAGTATAGGACAGCTTTCATATCGATTGTTGAGTGTGTGTGGCTTAGATGTCTTTTCGATGATCTGGGTGTTGGTCAATCTTCTACCACCACCATCTTAATTGATAGTCAGAGCACATTGGCAATTGCAAGGAACCCTATGTTCCATGCTCGCACTAAGCACATTGAGATGCACTATCATTATGTTAGGGAGAGGTTCTCTGCTAGGGAGATTAGTTTGGCATATGCGTCCACATGGGATAATGTTGTAGGAGTTTTCACAAAGCATGTGCCTAGGAGAAGTTTGAAGCTTTCCACAAAGCTTTGGGCTTATTTCCTTTTGTTGGTAGATCTCTTTCCACATAGCTTGACATTTACTTATACATGAGTGCCAACTCCTTGTTCACTGCATCACTTTGAGGGGGATTTGTTGATATATTTTGGTAGTGATGTGTATGAACACATTTAGGAATGTCGGGACACTTTTTTCCCTTTTTAGGAGTTTTTTTCCTCTGGCTTGTATAATGGGCCACTTATCTTTGTACATTCTCTTTGTAGTACATTTAGTATTGTGTTGTGCTCCAAGCTTCTTCTTCTTCTTCTTCTTCTTCTTCCTTATGTTTTTCGTGTGCTTTCGTAGACCTCAAACTCCAGCAATATTGAGATCATTGTTCATATGTTTGTCTTGGGATGAGTTTTAGAGCCATGTCAGATACATTCTCTTTGACCTAGGCAACTCGTGATTGGGTCACTCATGGATACACAACATTAGCTTTGATGGAGAGGAGTATCATCATGGACACTTTCAAGAGCCTCACACGAAGGGGTTGCTATTTGATGCACTAGTCACACCCTCAGTTATATATGGATCATCCATTTGGGGGCCAAGACTTGCAAATCATATATGGACATTGGTAGAGAGTCCCAAGGTACTCATGATTTCTAGGCTTATACATAGAAAGCCATCAGTACCACATGGCATCATTAGAATAGAGCTTGCTACATCTCCAATGCTAGCTGAGGCTTTGTTCCACGCAATATGTTTTCTTCATAGACTCCAGGATATGGATAATAGGCACATCACATACACGGCTTTTCAGGCATCATGAGTATCTCCTTGCAGGAGATACTTCATGCTAGTATACCTAGACTAGAGATTTGTTTGCTAGATATGGATTTGACATGGATTGACAACCATCCCTATAGCATGATATTATTGATATATTTTGGTATTGATGTGTGTGAACACACTTTAGACTGATAGGGGAACTTTTTTCCCTCTTTTCCACTTGAATTGTATATACGCTTATAACCCTAATGAGTGAATTATCTTTGTACATTCACTTGGTAATAGATTCAGTATTGTGTCATGCTCCAAGCTTCTTCTTCTTCTTTGTATTGTTCTTGTGCTTCCACATACCTCAAATTCCAACAATTGGTATCAGAGTAGGTCATTGCTTAATCTAGGGCATCATCAACACCCCTTCAATCAAAGTCTCAGAATTACATGAAAATTGATGAGCATACTCAAGCCAATTAGGAGCTCAAAATTGCTTCACTTTGTGGCATTGAAATTTTGATCTAAGGTCATTTCGGATTTCGGATGCACTATCACAATGACTATGCAGACAATTATATCCTTTTGTGCCAAACATATATAGGTTTTGGTTCACTAATAAAAGTGCCTCGAAGTTTGCTATCGGTTTAGCAGAGATTGACAGTGTGCTTCTGTTTAACTTTCTGAGACCATTTTTCTACATCATGGTATTTCATCACTAGCTATGACTAAAAGCAATGATGTATTTTGTATGTTGGTTGTTGAGGATAGGTTGGATGGTACTAATTACTCATTGTGGGCATATATGATACATCATGTATTAGTAGAAAAAGGGTTGTGGAATATTGTGCACGGTGTTGAAGATGATGATCTTCAAATTCTTATTTCTACGCTTGTTGTTGCACCTACTATCAAGCAATGTTGTTGGGATGAAAGAGATGCTCAAGCATATGCATTGATAGTATTTTCTATCAAATGTGCCATTATCCCTCATGTTTGCTCTTGCAAAAGAGCAAAGGATGCTTGGGATATTTGTACAACTTTATACTAGGAAAGAAATGAAGCTCTTGTCGCTTAACTCCAAAAATACCTAGAGAGTGAGCATATGGATGAAGGAGATTCTATGGATGATTTTTTGACGAACACCAAAGATTTGAAGGAGCAATTGATATTTGCTAATGAAGACTTGCTAGATAGTTCACTTGTGTAGACTGTTCTTAATGGTCTTCCAGATTCATATCGGATTGTTTTTTAATTCTTCAATTTATGATGAAAGGCAATCCAAATGCCTTAACATTTGAGGAGCTAGTCTATGTTTTGTTGCAAAAAGATCAGTCCAGATAGAACATGTCAATTATGCATATTGGTGATATAACTTTCTTAGCTAGTCAGAAGGGCAAAAGAAAATGGAGCTCATCTACTAGTAAGAAATCTATTAATGCTACACAATTGAAGAAGGAAGACAAATATGTGAACAAAACACAAAACAAAAACTAGTTTTGCAAATACTATAAGGAAAATAACCATGTCATAATGAGTTGTCCTAAACTGGATGCAAAAGAGGCAAAAAAGAAAGAGGTTGGAATGGTTGTTGTAGAGGCCTCTACACCTAAAATGAAAATTTTCAATCTTGTTTAGAATGAAGAATGGGCATTTACTAATGTTTGAAACTATGAACCATCTTCACATGAGAAACATCTCATATGGAGTGATCAATTGTAGTGCTTTGGTGGGACACATGATAAATACATATCTTGCACCCATAATAGCCTTAAGCTAGAAGCTATGCGGTAAAGCCCGACTTTTGATCATACAACTCATCATCTCCATGAGAGATATTTTATTTCTTGTTGAAACTCCATTTTATTGAGGTGTATGCGGCACTGTGGAATCGCACGCTCAGCCAAAATGCTTTAAAATGAGAAGACATGTATTCCTCCTCTCGATCAGAAGGTAGGGTGCCCAATTATCAATAAAAGTCAAAAGTAAAGGTAGTTTCCAAACGATGATGTCTACATAGGAACACAAACATCATTATGAAAAAGGTGCAATTTATGAGTACCTCGAATTGAACGGATGGAGGAATGCTGCATTTTTCCCAAAATACAGCCTTCAAAGATATGTTTACAAGGTACTTCAAGTTTGGGTAGAGAGAATATCATTTTATATTTTTCCAGACAAAGCAAACTAATATAGTTGAGATGGCCGAAGCATGCATGCCAAAGCTTTGCATCTAAGATTGCGTGAGAATCTTGAACCCCACATATTGAATCATATTCAAATTTTGCATAGTCTATGTCATTGAGCTTATATAGCCCATGACATAGAATGTCAGAAGAAATGATAACATCATCATTAGAGAGATCATGATTGTCCATATGTCATCAACAAATTTGACAACCAAGCCAATCTTGGCTAAATGCTAAAATTGACAATACATTTTTCTTAATCCTCTGTACATATATTGCATCTGACACTGTGAAAGAACGACCATCAACAATAGTCAAAATGATCTTACCAACTCCCATTACAAGATAAGAGGAGTTGTTAGCACATGTGAGAGTATTCCATCTAGGGTCAGGCTTAACTCAACTAAGAACCTACACTATGCGGTAATATGTTGGGTTGCCCCACTATCAAAGTTCCAAATATCTAAGTCTACTACAAACATCTCTAAAGATGTGTATGACACTTTGCTGCCTCTTTTTACAGGTGGATAGTCGAGTGTTGGCCCAAATGAGGTAATTTCTAAGCAATTATATGTTTTACATGATGATGCAGATCATTCCATTTCTAATATAGTTTTACATGATGCACCTATCAATGAAAGGGCTGACATAGAAGAGGCTAAAACTATGTCTAAATGGCTTATGCAAATTTTGAGAGATAGAAACTTAGATTCACATTTGTCATATTGTACCCATTGAGGCTCTCATAGTGCTCCCTTTGCATCAGATTGCAATGCAATGGCTGCCTCTAGTCTTTGTGATGAGAATGAGCATGTTTCTTTTGATGAAGAAGAAAATTCAAAAAATTGGATGGCTGCTATGCAATCAAAATATGATTCTATTATGAAGAATGGTACTTGGTCTTTATGTGATTTAGCTCTAGGAAAAAAGACCATTGGCACTTAATGGGTATATAGGCTAAAACATAAGCGTGATGGCATAGTTGATAGGTATAAGGCTAGGCTTCTTGCGAACCAAGAGAGAGGCATTGATTTTGATGATTCTCACATGCCAAGTGGCCACTATTCATAGCATTTGTGCACTTGTAGCTCATCATAGTTGGAATCTACATAATTTGGAGATTAAAAATGCATTTTTGAATGGTGACTTACATGAAGAAGTGTATGTATTTCAACCTTGTGATTCTGTGCAAAAACGGCATGAAAACAAAGTGTGCAGGTTGAAAAATGGCATTATACAGTTTGAAGCAAGCACCACATACTTGGTCGAAAAAGGAACATGCCTTTTGATTGTAGATGGATTTGAGGTTAGTCCAACAGAGAGCACCTTATATGTTAAGCGTGCATATGTACTTCTAATAGAACTTGCAAATGCTAAGAAACCTTAAGTACTTATCCTCTCATCCTTGGGTGTTGCCTAATCTACATCTGAGTATAGTTTGAGATCCAAATAAGATGTATAAGGATAGAATATACCTTCATTGATTGTGCCTTTGAGATACTTGAGCACTCTCTTAGCCGCATCCATATTTGGTCTTCTTAGAGATGCATGAATTAGCTTAGCACTCCTTCACTATATGAGATGTCTACCCTTGTATCTGTAGCATAGATCAAGCTACCTACCAAAATTTGGTACTCTTTTATGTCTTCAATCTACTCATCTTCATAAACAATAAGTTTATGATTAATCTCCAAAGGCGTACCTACATGTTTAACATTCTTCATCTTGAATTTTAGGAGTAGATCTTGAATGTACCTCCTTTGACTCCACATTGTGCTTGGCATCATCCACTTTTTGTACTTCATGCTTATGCTTGGGACTCTCCAAGTCAGATAGAAGAGCAACATTGTCTGCAACATGGTTTGAATAACTAGAATCTATGTAGAATAGATGCTCATCTTCTTTACCTTCTTTGTGACTCAAATTCATTAGGATCAATGAATCATCATGTGATTGATCCCTTGAGTAGTTGTGGAAATGCCTTATCTTGTAATTCCTATTGTTATTGTTGTAATTTTGTCCACCTCTGGCTATTGTGTTGGCAAATCTACCTCTACCACCTCCTTTCTAATTCCTTCCATTGAACCAACAATTTTGAGTGGTGTGGTTGGTCTTATTACAAATTGCACAAGGTTGCCTCTCTTATATTTTTGACTTGTTCTGCTTTGCTCCTATCTTCTTCCCTTTCCACTTGCTCCTACCTACATAGGTGGCTTGGGAATCTCATCATCATCATCTTCCTTCTTCTTTCCTTTTTGTTTCTTATCTTTATTTTATGCATAAAGAGCACTTGTTGAGTTACCTTGATAAGAGTTACCTTCCTTTATATTGATTTTGGCCTCTTGATTCAAGAGTTGTCCAAGGAATATGTTGAAATCAAGAGTCTCCACATCCATGATAAGATGGTCTCTTTGTTAATCAGTTCTCCAATTGAAGCTAATTGATTTGCAACCTCCTTGACTTTAGTAAAAAACTCTGTGATAGTTTGCTTTGGTGTCTTCTTGATTTGGTTGAACTCATTCTGTAAATGGTTCTTCTTAGCTTTGATGCTAGTAGAGAAGAAGGCCTCACGTGCATCCCAAGTCTCTTGAGATGCGGTAAAAAGAAATAAAAGATAGATTTTAAGATATATGACCTGCCTTGAGCATCTCTTGCACACCAAAGTGTGAGCTTTTCTATCTCCTCTTGTGTAGATCCTCCTTTGGATCTTGGAATAGGCATAAATTCATCACCTGCTACAATTCCATAGATATTTCTACCTTGCAAGTAAGCTTCCATTCTACTTTGTTCCTATTAAGATTCTCAATCATCGAGGGGAAAACCATCATGCACCTTGATGTAGCTCTGATAGCACTGTGAATGCTTGGAGAAGCTTGAGTAGTAGAAATATGTGGTTCAAAAGTGTTGAAGTTTGGCCCAACCAACCACCAAAGGGACAAACCTTTTTCTCTTAGAGAGTAAATTAAACCTTATGGGCTTGAGAAAAAAAACATATGCACTTTGGAACATCAACCATTTTGCTCTTAATGCAAAAAAAAAAAACATATGCGCTTTGGAACATCAATGAGAATAGATTGATACTATTGACAAAACACTTCAAACTATGTGGTTCATCTCATTTTCTTGTAAATAGAAGCTCCAATTTTGTAAAACTCATGAAGAGTCTTCCTACAATGATCCAAGAGCATCAAACCCAATTAGACATGAAAAAACCCTTCAAATGTGTATTACAGAGAGATTTGCAAGAAATCACAACTCTCTATGAGGTAGAAAATCTCGACTCTCTCAAAAAAAATATAAAAGACACAAAATTTGAAGGATTTTGGGCCATTTCCTCTTGTATCTTGTGCAGTAATGAGAAGACAAACTCCTTTGGTTGTGATACCTATGTTATCTATTGTTTCCTTTGTCTTGTTTGTGTCCTATGGAAGTGTTGTTGTGCTATTTGGTTGATTATGTAGTTGTGGATGTATGTTCTACTTGTTTATGAAGTCTTTGAAGAGTACTCTCTAGTAATTTTGTCTTGTATCATCACTTTTGTGAAGTTTTCCGAGCCTACTCCCAATTCCAGGGCCATATTTGAAATCTACATGAAAAATGGCATGGAAAACCCACTTGAATCACTCAATTTGGTACTAGCATGAGGGAGTTATGATCATTTGAAGTTTCCAGCTTTCATGTCTGTAGAGAGTCGTGTTTTCCAAAAGATCATGTTTTTATCTATCTTCTTCATTCTACACCACACCTCATGGAGATTCTCATAGGTGTGCTTGCTTGCATCCTTTGTGCATGGTTGATGTGTGGTTTGTGAAGCACTAGTCTCTAAGCACCAATCAGGTTAGCGTGTTCTTGGATTAACAAATTAAAAAGGGATTCCCTTTCCCACTTCTTTGTCATCAAGTCCCTACTGCTACAATGGGACAGGGACTTGTTGGAAGGTGAAGGTAAGGATGTCAACATAGCTCTTTTTTGGTGTCGTTGGGGACGAATTACCTAAATTGGAGGTGTCAAAATGGCAAGTACCACTTTCCTCTTTACATTTGGACAAGCTAGACTATGGGAACTTCAAGATTGATGGAAGGTCAAGTCAGGTATGCACTTTTCATTTGATGCATAGGAGATCAAGTGTGTGTGGCCCTTGTGAAGTTTTCAGTCAATTGAAGTGGAAGGTTGGTCATGTGGGAGTTTCGCACACTCAAAATGGCTGACTTTTACTCAATGGTTTGAAGCTTTGCATCTTTTGTCAAAATTTTACCTCTATTGGGAGGACCTTTTAGGATAAAATTAGGGGAAAAGCTGAGTAGGGAGTGTGGAGAACCAACCTTTTGAAGCACAAAACTTCTATTCTCTTTGGAATTTCTTTCTCAAAAACTCACGACTTTCTATTAGAAAATCGTGACTTTTTGCTCTCTGCAACTTTGGTAAAAACCAAAATACAAAAAAGAAAAACTAGAAAAAAAAATAAAACAAAAAGAAATAAAAAGAGAAGAATGGAAAAAATAGCATAGCTGGGTGAAGCTAGTTGCAGGAAATTTTAGAAAATCGCAACTTTTTGTGTTAGTAACCACTCAAAAAGTTATGTTTTATCACTGGAGTTAATTATGGGAATATTTTATAATTATGACCTTTCACAAGCTTCTTAGTGTGGAAGGGTCAAATGGGCTTGAATGAAAGTGAAGGAGAGCAAGTGGAAGGGGTGTAATTTTTTGAAAGGGGAAGAAATTATTGCAGAAAATCGTGACTTTCTTTAAGAAAATCGCGACTCTCTGTGAGAAAATTGCAACTTTTTGCTCTAGAAATTGGGATAAAATCATGATTTTCTTCAAATTTTGTGGATCCTTGAGATCTGGTTGGAGATTTTCTTCAGATTTTGTGGATCCTTGAGATTTGGTTGAGGAGGCAAAAAAGGCAACTCTCTGCACTTAGAAAATTTTTTGATTTGGAGAGGAAATCGTGACCTTTTGACCTTGGACCTTGGAAGGGGAAGAAAATCATGACTTTCTTCTATTTTGGGGAGAGAAAGGCGACTCTCTGCACTTAGAAGATTTTAGGAGATTAGGGAGAAAATCGTGACTTTGTGGATTCAAGAAAATCGTGAATTTCTCCAGGCTATAAAACCCAAAACATTCGAGGACTTAGTCACTTTTGAGTGTGTGAGAGCGAGAGAGTTGTAGAGAAGCACAATTTTCTGAGAGCTTGGAGTGCACCCACCCAATTGCTTTTCCAGGCATTCAAAGTATCCAGGAAGCTTCAGGTAATCTTCCTACATGATTTTCCAATGATTAGGCAATCAGTGCATGGTGTAAAAGTTGCATTATTGAAAATCAGTGCAATCAGTACTAGTGTAAAAGTTGCATTAGGCAATCAGTACAAAAAATCATGACTTTTTGTTTTTAAGTTTTGGGGGCCCTAGACCATTTGCATGTTGATTTAGAAATAGAAAACTTAGTTAGTAGTAAAATGCACCTCTTTGGACTTTATTTACAAGGCCAAAATCTTGATATCAGTCATTTGCAGAGAATCGTGGTTCTCTGAGTTGACTTTAGGCAAAAAGTCATGGGAAACGCTGACTCAACAAGAGGAAAATAATAAAATAATTATTTTTTGAATCATTTGAGAAAGTCGCGACTTTCTCAGAAGTGGCCACTAGGAGGAATTTCTCTTAAGTGTAGAACATCGGGTAACCTGGTCAGAAAATCACGAATCTCTAGAGAGAACCAACTCTAGAGAATTGGGATATCTGCTAAGAAAATCACGAGTTTCTCAAGCTGAGCAAGAAAGCATGATTTCCTGAAGAAAAACATACTAAAAAAATCTAACTCTAGAGAATCATGGACAATATCAATTTTTGAGAAAGTCGTGAATCTCTGCCTGACTCAAGGAAGAGAATCGCGAATCTTTGCCTAGAATTGGGGGAGGGAATCACGAATTTTTGCCAAGATTTCTTCTAGAAAATCACAAATCTCTGCCTAAAAAAAATAAAAAAAATATATATAGGGATTTCTTGAAGAAAATCACGAATCTTTGACAAAGGTTTTTGAGACGATCACGAATTTCTGTTGTGAATACTTATAAAAAATTTTGGGTTTTCAATGGGAGAAAATCGTGACTTTCTTCAAGAAAATCACGACTCTCTCCAAGTGAAAAGTAATTGATACCTTTTCCAAGGGAACACTTGCAAGAAAGATTGCCCAACTACATAAAATAAATAGGGATAAGGAGGCAAAAAATTGCGACTCTCTGTCAGAAAATCGCAATTCTCTGACCTTTGCCTTAGAAAATGTTTTGAGGAATTTTCTAAGGCATACTTGAAGGGAGGAGAACAAGAAAGAGATTGGGGCAACTAGAAGGAGAGGAGAAATAAAGAAGCTATAATTGGTGTACTTTGGAGCTTCAAAAAATCGCGAATCCCTGCTAGAGAATTGCGATTTTCTGAGTTGATCATTCAAAGAGATAGCATTGGTATAGTTAGGGGAGAAGACTTGGAAAAACATTATCCTTAGAAACAAACCAAGAAGAGTAGCACAGATTTCTCCATGCAGTTGAGAGGAGGAAAAGTCATCCTTGAACCCAACCCTAACCCTAATTTGGATCAGACTCAAGATTTAGGGGACCAAGAAGCCACTACCAGTAGAATGCAAGAAGAGCAAGGGAGTGATGAGATTTGGGTTCACCAATAGATTTGGAGCATAAATATACAAGGATGGGATTCAGAGATATGTGGTGAGGCTTAGGTCAAACTCTTTGCTCAACATGACACCTATCACCCAGTTTGATAATGGACATTACATAGAGAGGGATGGGACTACTTATATGGTGACCACAGATCCAGAAAATGTCAATGACCAAGGAGAAGTGCCCAACAAGAGAGTAGTGAGGGAAGATCTAGAAGAAGCCCTAACTCCCAGAGTGTCACGAGGAAGGAGATAAGGAAGAGAGCTCACATGCACACTCTCTCAATCAAAGAGAAGCGCACACTTAGATTGAGGCAAGGAAGAATGATCTTCTTCTTCTTCTTCTTCTTCTATTACATAAAAAGGAATGTACAAGAATGACCTAAAACAATGAATACAACTAGTACAATATATAAAGACCAGTTCATAAGGAAAAACCTAATGTCCGCAAATGAGTGAGTTGGAAAGAAACAAATGTGCCATCACTCTCGGTAGATAAATCTAATAAAGCTCAATGAAGTGTCCCTGACATATATCGGCATGACCACTATACATGTCAGAGAAATGAAAAAGTAATACGTGTCATCCTGGATCAACACATGTTGAGCTTGATATCTCAACACTCCCCCTCAAGCTCAGTGCCATGTCCTCTAATCGAAGACAGTGTGATACTTCCTAGTGAATCTTCATTCCGGACACCACTGCTCGAGGTAAGCTTGCCTACGTTTGATACCAAAGAAGAGGATAGGCTATTCGAATTGGAAATCCGTAAGAGATTGAGCGCTATTTTCGAATCAGAAGGTGAGCAGTCTAATCATACAGACTCTGAAGGACCGGAAGCACCTCCTCAGAACTCAGGAGATAGTAACAGTACCACCACTAGCACCATGAGTGGACAACAACAACAACAGCAGCAACAGCAACAACCACTTCCACCTTGACCGGTTCCAATAGGAGTAACATACACAAAGTTTGGTGGATTTCCAGGTGATGATGCCCATGTACGCACCTTTGAAATAAGTTATGCAGTGCTAAACCATCCACCCAATCCGGCATACAAGGCCATCGTATTCCAGTCTACCTTAGTCAATGAAGCAGTGAGATGGTTAACAGAGTATGATTTCAATCATTTTGTTACCTATGAGGCGGTAAGGGATGCATTTTTACAGCGGTTCCGGTTGAAGAAATCGACTATCTGCAGAACAATCGACAGAAGTTGCACCAGACTGTTTAGGAATACGCCACATTATTTAGAACTCATTTAAGACAACTGCCGCCGGCACATGCCAACTTGTCGGATGATGTGATAAGTCAGTGGTTTATTAATGGGTTAACTCCACAATTAAGATAAATTATGATCATTCGTTGTGTGGAAGCTATGACACTGGATGCGATTATTGCGATGGCCCTACAACTTGAGCATAAGGTGGGAGGATTTACTGGGGATTTGGAGTGGCTAAAAGCCAGTAGAAATGTTGCAGAAGATCCGGCTAAACAGATGTACTGCACTAAGTGTAAAAATTTTGGGCATGCCAGTGCTACCTGTGCCCTTAATCAGCTGTATTGCACCATCTGCAATACCACTGGACATTCCACCAAAAATTATGCATATAACGCCAAAGTGCAGGGACAAGCAACTATAAATGCCATTATACAAGAACCAGGGCAGCCAACTACTCACTACGTGCCGCCGCATATGCGAAACAATCAACAGCAAGGATACCGAAATTACTGGGGATAACGGAATACCAACTTCAATGCAAATCGTTGGCAGACAGGTACATCACAGGAAGGTACTTCCTTGCCACCACCTCGATGTCACTTTTGCGGTGAGCTTTGTCACATCCAAAGATTCTGCAAGGATGCAGACGAATATGAACAAAGAAAGAAAGAACGTCAAAATCCAATGAACAATATGGTCTATATTTCACCAGTGGAAACTCAAGCAACAGTGATTCAAACAAGATCTGATAAGCAGTTGCAACCAGCAGCGGAGGTGTTTGAACCTGGCATCCGTGAACAGTAGAGAATGTATAACAAAGCTAGCCAATGGACCACCAAAGAGCCTACGGTGTTCCCTGATCCAGTTCCAATGACACAAATTCCCCTGCCAAAGGTGGTAGCGCATGAACAAGATTGTACCCCAGAAATAGGAGAATCATCATTGAATCCAGTGAAGAGTGCAATTCCAACAGATCAGGTATGGAATATTCTTTCTAAGGCCTCAATTACACTCCCCTTGGGATAACTACTCGCTTTACTACCAGGAGTTAGGAAGCAGTTCCAACAACAGGTTAGTCTCGGATCTCCCAGTACTCTGGCGACAGCCGCAATACAACCGAAAACTGATTCTATGGTGGATCATTCTGTTCCCTTAATTACGGTCTAGCATAAAAATCACAAGATTACACAAGTGCTAATTGATGGTGGTTCCGGTGTGAATATAGCAATTGCAACTCTCTACAAGAAGTTACGGTGATGCCAGTGACCAGAGATGCAGATGTCAATGATAACGATGCTATGGATGGAGCCACTTTGCAGCAACTTTTACAGTCAGCTGACGATTCGGTGAAACCGCGGTAATTCTATGTTCTCGAAGATCAATTAATCACCTATAATTTGGGAGATGAAGTAAACCCGCGACCTATCAAGATAAAGGAAGGATTGTCCGAGGCATTTCAAGCAGATTTGATCCAACTTCTTCGTGAGTTCTCTGATGTTTTTGCCTAGGATTATCGTGATATGAAAGGTCTGGATCCTCGCATCTATCAGCATCGGGTCGTACTCAAACCAGAAGCAAAGCCGATTAAATAATCCAGCTATCAAATGAATCCTAACTTTGCAGCACAGGTCAAGGCAGAACTCGATCGACTACTAAAAGTGGGATTCATTGTCCCCATTGAACATGCTGAATGGATCTCGTCGATCGTAATTTTTCCGAAGAAAAACAAGCAGCTCAGAATATGTGTAGATTACCGAAAATTGAATGCAGCCATGGTACCTGATCCATTTCCTCTTCCATTTCTTGACACAATGCTGGAAAGAGTGGCTGGGCATGAGATGTATTCATTTCTCGATGGTTATAGTGGTTATAACCAGGTTCGAATGGTTGAGCAAGATATACCAAAAACAGTGTTTATTACGAATTGGGGTGTTTATGCTTGTACAGTCATGTGGTTTGGGTTAAGAAATGATCCTAGCACCTTTCAGCGTTGTATGCAAGAAATTTTTTCTCCCTACCTCACCTCTTTTATGCAAGTATACCTAGATGACTTTTCTTTATTCGGTAAGATTGTGGCACACTTGTATCATTTACGGTGTTGTTTTGAGAAATGCCGAGAATACTGACTCTGCTTGAACCCGACCAAATCTGTCTTTGCGGTTTCTTGTGGTAAACTCCTTGGCCATATTATTTCTGCACAAGGCATACAAGTTGATCCAGATAAAGTTGCAGCTGTGTTAGAAGCACCTGTGCCTACCACACCGAAAGAAGTAATGCGCTTCCTAGGTCAAATCCGATGGCATGGTCGCCATTTATGGTGGTTAGCTCATCTTGCCACACCACTTAATCGACTCATGACGAGCACTCCACGACAATTTGAGTGGACCCCAGAATGTCAAACTGCCTTTGATCGTTTAAAAGAATTATTGACTTAGGCACCAATTTCGCAACCCCCAGATTGGAAATGCCCGTTCCATGTCTTCATCGATGCCTTAGACATAGCAATTGGAAGTGTTTTAATGCAACAAACTGATAAATGGTTCCGACCTGTCTACTATGCCAGTCGTCGCCTCGCTCCTGCTGAAAGGAATTATTCAGTCACTGAAAGAGAATGTCTCGGTTTAGTGTATTCTATAAAGAAATTCCGGCATTATTTGTTATGCTGAAAATTCACCTTTCATGTCGATCATGCTGCGCTAGTATATCTGGTCCGACAACAACATTTAGGTGGTCGCTTGGCACGATGGGTTCTATTGTTACAAGAATTCGATCATGAGGTGATTCATTGACCCGACACTGCACATGCATTAGTAGATTTTCTCTCTCGATTAGATTCCAGTGAAGCTCCGGTGGGCATTGATGACACCACACCAGCAATTTACATTACTGAACCAACTGGTGAGGAAGCTGCAGAACCTCCTATGACACTTACCTACTATGATCAGTTATTAACCTTTCTTACTGATGGATGTCTTCCTCTGCATACACCTCCTGCTATGCGACGGAAGATTGCCGTTTATAGTCGCAAATTCCGGTTGCTGGTAGGCCACTTATACTATATGGATCACACGGGTGTCTTGCTTTGCTGCATTCCGCCACATGAAGCAAATTCAGTCATCAATATGGCACATTCAATACCCTCCGGTGGACATTTTGTAGCAGATCTTACGCACCGAAAAATTCTGCAAAGTGGGCTCTGGTGGCCTACTATGTATAAAGATGTGACTCAATTTGTGCAGCAGTGTGACACTTGTCAGCGATCTGGACAGCCTTTACAATGCCACTTCTTTCCTCTACAACCTGTATTACCTTTAGAACCTTTTCAGAAATGGGGTCTTGATTTTATTGGACCAATCACACCTCCAGCAATCCTTAGCAACAATCGTTACATCTTGACCTGTACAGATTACGCTACCAGATGGGCAGAAGCTTGGGCCTTACGGTTCGCCACAACTGATTCGGTGGCAAAATGTCTGATGAAGGATGTTTTACCGTGTTATGGATTACCTCTGGAGCTTGTGATAGACCAAGGAACACACTTTGCTAATAATTTAATGCGAGTGCTCACACACACTTTTCAGATTCTGCATAAATTCAGTTCACCGCACTATCCTCGTGCCAATGGATTGGCGGAAAGCACTAATAAGACCTTGTTAAGTATGCTACGCAAATTGGTTGTGGAATCACCAGAAAAATGGGATCAGTTACTAGCAGCAGTCTTATGGGCATACCGGACTACATACAAAGTAGCAACAGGACTGACTCCTTTCAAGCTTGCATATGGACTGGAAGCAATAGTGCCAATGGAAATTGTAGTGCCAAGCTTACGTGTGGCCATCTCTCAGAAATTGTTACCTGAAGACTCTTTGCCATTTCGGTTGGAAGCACTCAGAGACTTGGATGAACATCGCTGGGAAAGTTTACTAATTCTTCAAGAAGTTCAGTTGCGGCAAGCTCGTACCCATGATAGATATCTTAAAACTCCAGTTTTTTTGGTGGGATAGCTTGTGTTATTTTATAATGCTAAATCAAATCGTGCGGTTGGAAAATTCCAATTACGATGGTTTGGCCCTTACCGAATTAGTGAACAAGTGGGCTCAGCTACTTTTTGGTTGACTACTTTGACCGGAATTCCTCTTCCTAAAGTGATCAATGGTTCAAATTTGCGGCCGTATCATCAAGCACCTGATTCTCGCCGATGTGTTCTCCGTTTTTCCGCGTGTTATTTACTTTCTTTTTATTTTTGCGTGTTAGTTGAATAAGCCTATAAATATCCTCGTTTTGATATCTAATTATGATAAACAACCGCCCTGCATTATCGATTCTGCACATGCATGCACGCCATAGTTATTGTTGGGGGATTCTTAGACAATAAGGAGTTTGAGGGTTTATAGGAGAAAATGAAAAGACCAGAAGAGGAAATACACCTTGGAAGCTTCTGCCGATTGATTACAGTAAGACAATTACAATGTTTGAAGCAAAATACAAGACAATACTTCTGTGCACAATCACACAGAGTGCTCAATTACAAAATACCCAATATCCCAAAGTCTTCTTGCCGCCGGCTTGCTCTGCACCAGACCTCCACCTGCTTCAAGCTTATCCTTGTGCACACCTTGCACCAAGCTTCCACTAAGGGGGAGGAATGAATACCTTTTGTCGGCACGCGTACACTGCAAAGAGACCTTGAGATCCTTGGGGGACTAGCTTAACACTCTCTACACAATCCCTTAGTCACTCTCTATGCACTCCTGCAACTCCACTTCTCTGCGTTGCACACTGGTGACTCTTGCCCTTGTCTCTCTTGCTTCCCTTAGACTATGCCTCTCTTGCTTACTCTAAGATTGGTCCAAGAATAGACCTTGCCTTGATTTGAGTGTGTCGATCACGTACGCTCCTAACTGCAATGGTATCTTGATGCTCACTTTGATGTCCCAAGATTGTCTTCACAAGTGGCAGCCAACGACTCATTCTTTTGTCCTGTAGTGACTTTAGAATAAAATCAAATTTTTAATGGGGGGGCCATACTTTCACCTGTGCGTACACTGCCGCTTCACATACCTTCACATTTTCCTTTTAAGTCTTCACTTTTGCACATAAGAGGGGGTTCACTTGAACCTTTTCAAAACACTTTAAAACACACTTTGAACCTTGGGTAAATTAGAGAAAATACCTCTGCAACCTGCAACCCACTTTCTCCAATTTACCGTGCACTTTGACACCTGCACTTTAGCACTTTGACTTTGCACTTGTTGACTTTGACCTTGACCTTGTTGACTTTGACCTTGACCTTGTTGACTTTGACCAATTGACTTTGACCAACATGATTTTTATGGTCTCAATAGTTGCCCACCACCTAATGATGTCTCCGTCCCAGAGAGCGATAACCTGAGCTCTGAGCATAGAGGACATCATGAATTGTGAGCTGCAAAATCTTGAAGAGGACACCTGAGCAGCCAACAACTCCACCAGAACAAGCACCAGAAAAGAACCAGAAGTGGGATTTTGTTATGGAAAAGCAAAAGGAGGCAATGGGAGGGTAGAAAGGAAGGGGAAGGGAGGGCTGAGGGTGCGAAGATGGATGGGGCAGGGAGGGTTAAGGATGTGGCTGGGCAGATTGGTAAAGGGAGGGATTGGGAGTAGGAATCAAGGGTCTGGAGGAGGCTAAAATGATCAAACTGGAGGGTTACAGAGGGTACATATGGGATATTATTAAACATAAGGTAAGACAAGATGAGAATAGACCATGTGGACAATGTGGGGAAATAAAAACATGGGATAAATGTGCTCAAAACATGAGGGTTTTGACCAAAACTCAGAGACAATGTGGGAATTTGGAAAAATAAATCCAAAAATAGAATCTAGAGGTGCCAAAAAACATGAAATGACTCCATTTTTGTAAAAAACGACCAACCGAGGCATGATCCAGAGCCAAAAGCTTTTAGCCAGAAAAATAAAAAAATAAAAAAATAAAAAAATAAAAAAATTAAAATTAAAATATATCTATACTAAAATGAAAAAATAAACAAAATGGTCTTCCTTTTTTTTTTTTTGAACGCCCATACATAACAAAATACTAAAAAATAAAGAAAATAAATAATAAAATAAATAAAATAATATAAATATAAATAAAAAATAATAAAATAATAAAAAAACAATAAAATAAACAAAATAAAATAAAAAAATAAAATTTTGGGGGGGGGGGCTGTCAGAACCGGGGGGGGGACGGGGGGGCTGTCAGAACGGGGGGGGAGGGGAGGGGGATTTTTTTTTTTGGCAAAAAGCAAGAAAACACCCTGAGGGGCTTTTTTTTTTTTGAAATTAAATTTAATTATCCAAAAACAAAGAAAAATACCTAAAAAATCCAAATAAATTGCAAAAAAAAAAATCCAAAAAATCTTCAAAAAAATTTGAAAAAATTTCCTAGAGTGTTAGGCCAGTTTCTTCACTCAAAACCACAGAGAGCTTCTTTTATTCCTCAAATTTGGCAAGAAAAAGACACATGAAAAGGAGAAAAATGCTAGAAAAAATTCTAAAAAATGCTTGAAAAATTCTGAAAAAATTCCTAAAAAATCCAAAATTTGTACCTTTGCAAAGTTGATGAAATGGCTGCTAAATTTGCTAAAAACTCAAGAAACAAGCATGAAATGGATAAAGAAAACTACTAAAACTTACGTAAAAATGACGAGAAAAGACTATGTACAACCTGGACAAATTTTGCAGGTTCCAGGTGATCCATAATTCTTCATGTGGCTTGATGATAGGCCTTTAGCCATGATCTTTATATGTTGACCCTGAAAAACTCCTCCATAACCTTCAATTGTGTTGCACTTCATTTGTTTTATCTTCTTTTTGGGCATGCTGACGCTTTGATAGACCCACCTTAAATCCTTCAATACAATATTATCTCCTCCATACTGCATCTTTTGTTTCCAAAAACTTGCAGGTACTCCGTCCACATCATTGTAAAGCCTTGCACTTACTATCATAAAAATTGACACAATAGATGATAGCCATACCAGGATCCATAAAACAGTGGCCATTGACATATGATTTGAAGCATCTTCATCACGACTGCACTTAAGGACTTTGCTTTTCTTCTCTTTTCCATGGCCTTTGACTGAGACTGTTTCAACCTGAGTGATTTCCTCTTTTTCTTCATATGCTTCTTCTCTACTTGAGTTTGGGAAAATTCCATAGCAGGAAGATGGGTCTTCTGCATGGAGCCAAGCCAACATGTTTTCATCTTCATATAAATCTGCTCCTTCAAATAGATCTACTTCTGGGTTGTCCACCACTTCTTCTTCCATACAAATACCAATTGTCTGCATCATACTAGTATTTCTCTGATTGTCTGGTCCTTCTTCTAAAATTATCTGCTGCAACTCTTTTCCCTCCTGCTTTACCCACATTGTGTCCTTGCCCCAGTCATGCAACACATTGGCATGCCTTAACAAAGGTCTCCCAATTAACAGGGGGAAACTTCCTTCTACCTATGGCAGCCTTAAAACAACAAAGTCCAAGTTAAAGATGGTACCTTGTATTTTGACTAGAACTCCAGGGACCACACCCATAGGCCTTACTATGCTTTGGTCTGCCATTGTTATAGTGAAGTTGGCAGGTCGTGAAGGGTATAGTCCAATCTTTTTCATGGTATATTCAGGCATCAAGTTAATGCCAGAACCACCATCCACAATAACTCCTTGAAACTCATGACCTTTAATAGAGACTGTTAGTCGAGGGCTCTTGTAATCTATGAGGGGTGCTTCCCCTAAACTTTTATCTTTATGCCTAACAGCAGCCTTTGCCACCAAGCTTGTTGTGGACATTTCATCAATTATCTGCAAGAGTTCTGACCTGAACTTCCCATCCATCTTTATTAAATCAAAATACTAACCTCCTTTTTCATGGACTTGAGCAGTCTGGAAGCTTCTGATTCCTTAAGAGCATGGGCTGCATTTGACTTATCAAACTCCTCATGAGCCCTGTTGAATGCATATTCAATGGCATCACTGGTACTTGTGAAATTTTCCTTTTGCCTTGTATCTGCACTTGTGGTGGCTTTGTCTTCAGACACACCTTTGTCTCTGTTTAATCCATTAATCATTGATTCTTGACCTATTTCCACTTGAGCCTTCCCCTTGCTTCTTGTCTGCACCGTAAAAGATTCAATTTCTTCCAAATGCACCACCCTGGTAGATGGAGATGGCACATTGACCTGATCTAACACTTCTTCTTTGTGTACAGAAATCATTTGAATATGGGGCCCGAATGAAGAGGCTTGATTCTTAGGACAACAATTTGTATAGTGGTCTCTGGCCTCTGGGCAATTTCTGCAAGGAGGGGCATTTTCTGGGAGAGTGCACCTACTTTGATAGTGCCCACAGTCTCCACATCTGAAACAAATAATTGGCCTTCTAGGCCCATTTCCAAAATTATCCCTCTGTCTAGGGTTATAAGTGTTACCTTGATTGGGTGCAGCTGCCATCACATTTGCTGGTGGTAGGGATCCTCCTTGTGTCCAGTATGTTGTTGCAGGCATTCCCCTTGATTGGCATTCATGGGCCTCATGATCAACCTTCCTGCATAATTGACAAGTCACACTTAACAGAGGACATTCACTTACTATGTGACCTTGCTTGCTGCACATGGAACACCAAAGTCCACTCTTGATGCCACTCCCTTTGAGTTCCTGCAGCTCTTGTCACAACTGAGCCAATTCCTCTGCTTGGGCCTCCTCCTCCTTTTGGAGCTTTAGTGCTTCAATCTCCCTCCTCAACTGAGCCACAGCAGTCTCCTCCTCTTTGTAGGGCTTATTCCTTTTTAAGCCCTCCAGCTCCTTCCTTAGCTGGATCACTGGATCCTCCATTTCTGTACCATATGTTGGTTGGGAAGAAGTTGCTCCATACTGGTGCCTTATCTGCTCCAAGCGTGTGGCTGTGTTGATGAACTCCTCTATGGAGGCTGTAGGTAACACTAATTCCTTTATTTTGCATTGGGTGGCCACTGGTAGGGGCTTAGCTAACCACTTCTTAACAAAAAAATCATGTGGTGGATCTGGCAATTTAGCCATTAGTGCGTTGGCCCTAGTCACAAACTCTGGGAACTTTTCTCCTGGACCCAATCGCAAATTTTCTAGTTCTTCTATAATAATCTCTACAGTGTTGCCATGCTGGAACTGATTTTTAAATGCATCTTTCATCACATCCCAAGTGGTAAAATAGTTTTCAGCAAACTGGCTGAACCACTTATCAGCTAATCCCTCTAATGTGGCAGGAAAGAGAATCAAAAAGGCATCCTCCCTACCCATTAGGCCTCTAGTCTTACATAGTGCCAAAAACCTTCTAATGTGTTCATACGGATCCTCCTGAGCTAGGCCTTTGAAAGAAGGAAACTTTATATTTAATCTAGAGAGTAAAGTTTCCAAGTCTACCTGACCCGCCATGCTCTTTACTGATGAGGTTGAAGAGAGTGGACTTGAGGACCTTCTAACAACCTTCCTTCTTGTCTGCTTGCAGGTGACCCTCAATGTTTGGGACCGGGTTGCAGTCATGAGCAGCTCATAGCCCACTTAATATGAGACACTTGATAAGAATATTTACCTTTTGTTTGATGAAGTAGCACTGTAGACACGTGACCTCTGCTATACTTTGCACTTGGTTTCTCCTAAGCTCAAATCTCCTTGGAAGTCCCACTGGGCGTGCCAAATTTTGTTGGGGGATTCTTAGACAATAAGGAGTTTGAGGGTTTGTAGGAGAAAATGAAAAGACCAGAAGAGGAAATACACCTTGGAAGCTTCTACTGATTGATTACAGTAAGACAATTACAATGTTTGAAGCAAAATACAAGCCAATACTTCTGTGCACAATCACACAGAGTGCTCAATTACAAAATACCCAATATCCCAAAGTCTTCTTGCCGCCGGCCTCCTCTACACTAGACCTCCGCCTGCTTCAAGCTTATCCTTCTGCACACCTTGCACCAAGCTTCCACTAAGGGGGAGGAATGAATACCTTCTGTTGGCACGCGCACACTGCAAAGAGACCTTGAGATCCTTCGGGGACTAGCTTAGCACTCTCTGCACAATCCCTTAGTCACTCTCTATGCACTCTTGCAACTCCACTTCTCTGCGTCGCACACTGGTGACTCTTGCCCTTGTCTCTCTTGCTTCCCTTAGACTATGCCTCTCTTGCTTACTCTAAGATTGGTCCAAGAATAGACCTTGCCTTGATTTTGTGTCGATCACGTACGCTCCTAACTGCAATGGTATCTTGGTGCTCACTTTGATGTCCCAAGATTGTCTTCACAAGTGGCAGCCAACGACTCACTGTTTTGTCCTGTAGTGACTTTAGACTAAAATCAAATTTTTAATGGGGGGGCCATACTTTCACCTGTGCGTACGCTGCCGCTTCACATACCTTCACATTTTCCTTTTAAGTCTTCACTTTTGCACATAAGAGGGGGTTCACCTGAACCTTTTCAAAACACTTTAAAACACACTTTGAACCTTAGGGAAATTGGAGAAAATACCTCTACAACCTGCAACCCACTTTCTCCAATTTACCCTTTGTGGACCATTAATTGTGCACTACTTGTGCACTTTGACACCTACACTTTAGCACTTTGACTTTGAACTTGAACTTGTTGACTTTGACCAATTGACTTTAACCTTTTGACTTTGATTGCAATTGACTTTGACCAACATGACTTTTATGGGCTCAATAGTTATGAAGGTTATCATCCTAACATCACACGATGATTAGCAATTTCAATCGCTTCCCGTTGCCGAGTATCTACTTAATCTTCTTCTTTTCGCTGTTAATCACTATTGTGTCTGTGTGCTTTGTGTTCTGTATTTTCTGTAATCACTGTGTATTCATGCTGCTTCGCGTGTGGATCATGGAAGCTTTAGCAAATTTTGCTACCTTCTGTGATGGACTCCCTCAGGACAT
This sequence comes from Ceratopteris richardii, assembly GCA_020310875.1. Taxonomy (NCBI): domain Eukaryota; kingdom Viridiplantae; phylum Streptophyta; class Polypodiopsida; order Polypodiales; family Pteridaceae; genus Ceratopteris; species Ceratopteris richardii. Next base: position 168,619,520 of record CM035425.1, on the reverse strand, counting down.
GAGTGAATTCTTGCGTGTCCGAGTTTTGTCCAACTTCGCTGAATTGCCTTGGCATTCAGTGGAGTGTCATCCATATTATGCTCAAATTATCGCTGCTATTGCCGCCACACCTGCTACAGAGCAGAGTTGGCCTATTACGTGCTTGCCATCTCGTGCCGTAATCACCTTACAGTCATTTGTTGCCGCTTTCTGACTCTCTCTGGAAGGATGAGAGAATGGTCCTAACCTTCCGATCGCTACTATGATTGAATTGTTCCCAAGGCACTCATCGAATGAGTATGCCATACTTTGTCGCCCTGATCCTGAACGGACCGCCCTTCAATTTTTAGTAGCCATACTAACTTACAGAAACGCACTTACGGGATTTCTCGCCCGTTCCACTCGATGATTGACATGGCTGCTAGAGAGCCTGTCAATTTTGCTTCTTACTATTTCCGGTGCATTCACCGTGAATGCATTACGATCATTAAGCATGTTAATAAAGGAGATCTACCGCGTTCCCGTCTTCCTCACATCCTAACATTTCTCTTTCCGGCCCTCCAAGCAGCGCAATCGCCTCCAAACGCTCCAATCTTATATCATGAGGAATCTGCTCAAATACTTGAAGATACCGAAGAGGATGATAAAGACCTTTTCCAGCTTCTCCACCGAAAACGCAGACGGATAAGCCCATCTGAGAATCAAGTACAAGGCTCCACCGCCGGACATGAAGAAGAGACCTTTCACGACACAGCTACTTCAATACATGTGGAGTCTTCTAATCAATCTTCTACAGATAAGCAGCAAGAACAAAGTATTTCTAACGCCAACTCTGATGCAGTTTCTTCTCGAGAGGAGTCTCACCACCAGACCAAAGAAGATGTGCAAGTTATTGTTGCGGAAATTTTTGAGGAATTGATTGCGGCAGTGGATTCTGCAATTGCCCATACTGAAGCTACTAAGCAGTAATCTACCGAAAAATTGCTGGTAGCCAACACTCTTCTACCCACTCCGCCACCCATACCTCCGATTGAGCCCATTATCCCCAATCCACCTATTATCTCTGAAGCAACGGATTCCTCTTCTTCTTCCCCTAATTATTCTCCACCCTCTTCCCATCACCTCTTGACGGCTTCTTCATCACAACCACTTCCTCCTCCTCTTTTTCCTCCGATACCTATGTTTACAGAATTAGAATCGATGGGACGTATGCTGATCCAATTGTCGCAGCAATTACCAGTGCAGATGAAGGAGGTTACTGATAATATCCAACATGAATTACAACACAAAGTCGATGTCCTTGAAGCAGATATTACTCCATTCCAGGAAGATGCAGATGCAGTAAAATCAGAAAATCATGCTCTACACGAACAGATTCAATAGCTCCAGGCTCGACTTGCTGAACAGGAATTGTTGATCAGCCAGAGAGATGCTGCCTTAGCTGAAATACAAACCAAAGATGATTTATTAAGTGCTGCTGATGCAGAGATTATCCAGCTGAAACAGCTAGTCCAAGATAAGGAAGATGCCCGTATAGCACTTGGAAACTTATTAAAAGAAATGCGAGTACAGTTGGATGAAGCCATGCAGAAAGGACAGGAAATGGCAAATTTAGCAAAGCAAACTAATACAGAGCTCCAGTTCGCAAATGCAAACCTGTTTGAATCAAATTCTGCTCTTAAAATGCAGATGATGTTAACCGCTCAACTTCAGAAAGAGGTTGCAGCCATTCGAAGAGAGCGAGATGCTTATTACCAGACCATCCAGTACCAATCACACAAACTGGAAAGAAGAGAAAAGCAGCTTGGTGGTCAAGCAGAAAGATTATCTAGAATTGATAAACAAATTCAAGACATGAAGTTGAGCCGTGACGTAGCCCTTGCAAACGATTTTTACGTGCAAGAGGCCTTTTTGCAGACACAGGCTGAAATTTTGATGAGTCAGGTAATTGCCACAAGTTCAGTTAGAATTGATGCTCAGCTCGTGGAACCGGAGACCCTAAAAAAGATGTTGGACTCGCTGAAGCAGAAAATTGCCAGAACATTCAAGTTAGCCCGAACAATGTATATTCAAGGTATAGTAGAAGCGCCATAAAATTTTGTATCACTACGGGTTCAAGTCCACCATGCGTGCCAGTGTAAGCCGCCGGATTCGCATTTGTGATTCTCTACTTTTCGTATTCCGCACGAATCGAAAGGTCGTTGCGAAGAGTTGTGACTATTTATAAGGAGAATCACGAGACTGTTTATCTGGGCGATTACATTCTGTGAAGTTGACATAGTGCGATGTTGAGAAATCTGAGTATTATTGTTTTCTTGTCTCTGTTTGATTACATTAGCTGTGTTCGGGCACAGTTCCTTTAAGTTAGAGAACGTAAGTCTGTATTACCGTAATGAATAGTTTCAGCGTTGTGTATTGAGAAGTATTAACCTGAGCATGATCGATAAAGTTGTGGAAGAACCAATAATAGTCTGAGTACGAACAGTAAGTCTGTGAGAGAACGAACCAGAGGATTGATAGTAATTTGTATGCAGAGTTTTTGAATGTTAATGTACTACGGTTTTGATAAGTTAATTGGGAAAATCAAGTTACAGGGCCTCTGATTTATCAGACCCCTACCACTCCCAAGAACCCGAAAGAGTTTAAACGCACCTGTGACGGCAACGCGCGTTTAACAAGCTTCTATGCTCCAAGTGTGTTAGTGAAAAGATCAGCAACCAGCTCATCTGTTCTCACATAAACAAGATCAATATCACCTGCTAATACCTTCTCTCTGATGAAGTGATAATGTACCTCGGTATGCTTTGTTCTAGCATGAAAAATAGGGTTCTATGCTAGCTGTATGCTGCTAAGATTATCACAATAGATGGTGATAGGCTTTTGCATTTCCACACCTAAATCTGCAAGTAGCATCTCCAACCATGATGCCTCACATGCTGCCATTGCAGCACCTCTATACTCAGTCTTTGTACTAGACAAAGCAACAGTGGGTTGCTTCTTGTTGCTCCATGTAATAGTTTCACCTCCAAGTGAGAATAGAAAGCCACTAGTAGATCTTCTATGTAGAATACTACCAGCCCAATCTACATTGGTGTATCCATGAACCTGCAAATCTACACCAACTTCATAAAACAATGCATAATCCAAAAAAGCACTCACATAATGTAGAAGGGTGCACCTCAGAGCATCCAAATGTGGCTTCCTAGGAACCTGCATAAACTGACTTTCAAGTCCAACAGTATAGCTTAGATCACGCCTTGTAATTGTGAGATATATAAGACATCCCACAATTTTCCTGAACATAATAGCATTTTCCAATGCTTCACTTGATGTAGTATCCAACTTCAAATTCTTATCTAATGGCATAGAAATTGGCTTACAATCAGCCATACCATACTTTTGCAGCATATTCAAGGCATATTGCCTTTGTGACATCCATATACCTATTTTTGTATGTATAAACTCGATGCCCAAGAAGTAGCGCAATACACCAAGATCTTTCATGTCAAATTTGTGCATAAGAAGTTGCTTTACCTCTTTAATGCTTTCTTCATTATCACCACCTACAATCAAGTCATCAACATAAATAGCCACAATTGTGATGCCATCATCACCCTTCCTTGCATATAGTGAATGATCTACATGCCACATAGAAAACCCAATGGTGGTTAAATAATTAGCAATCGTTGCATGCCATGCGCGAGGAGCTTGCTTCAACCCATACAAAGCCTTTTGCAACCTGCAAACATATTATGGATGCTTTGAACCTTCATATCCTTGTGGCTGGTCCATGTATACTTCTTCCTGTAACTCACCATGTAGAAAAGCATTCTTCACATCCATCTGATGCAAAGTCCACCCTTTTGTTGTAGCTAATGCAAGAAGTGTTCTGACAATAGACATTTTAGCTATAGGGCCGAATGTTTCCTCATAATCAATGCCATAAGTTTGTGCATATCCTTTTGCTACCAAACGTGCTTTATACCTGCTTATACTACCATCAGCATTATGCTTTACCTTGTAAACCCACTTGTAGCCTATGGGTTTTTTTCCTTGTGGCAATGGAACTGGCTTCCATGCATCATTTCCATAAAGTGCAGCCATCTCCTTATCCATAGCTTTTTTCCAATCTGCATTTCCAATTGCATCTTCAAAACAAGAAGGTTCAGCATCTTGTATTACCTTTGTCCTGTAGGCACAATGAAAAAGCCATGTAACTATCATATGTCAATCGTTGCACTGAATTCGGCATCCTCCTAGATCTTCTTGGTCCTGTGTCACTTCTCTTTCTATCATCTGCATGTGCCTTTCTTACTTCTGGAGTCTTCATAGAGGGCAATCCAAATTCCTCATCAAGACTCTTTTCTGAACTACTTGAATCTCCATCAATGTCTTCAAAACTTGCTCATGTTTTGTGACTAGAAAAAGGCTTTTCTTTACCTTTCTTGGATGTATTTGATGAATTTGCTAGATTGAAATTTCCATGCAGTCTTCCACTCCATGGATTTGAATTGGAACTATTGCTTGGTGTTGCATCCGGTCCACTCAAAACTTGAGATTCTGCACTTGATTTTTCAGCATTTTCTTTGTCATTTGGTTCAAGATTTAGTCTTTCTTTGGTATCTACATAGAAGCTTGACATTTCATCAAATACCACAGCTTTGCTCACCTTCACCTGTTGTGTGAGTGGGTTATAACATTTATATCCCTTTTGCTCAAGGGAGTATCCAATGAAGACACATTTTTTTGCGTTTGGATCAAGCTTCATCGTGAGCTCATCTGGAACATGTACATATGCAATACAACCAAAAACTTTCAGATGTGATAAGTTTGGCTTTTTACCTGTAAACTTCTCTTCAGGTTTAACTTGATGTACAACATCAGTCAAAGTTCTGTTCATGATGTATATAGTAGTATGAATAATTTCTGCCCAATAACAATGAGGCATATTCTTCTCAGCCATCAAGGCTCTTGCTATTTTTGCAATATGTCTATTTTTGCATTCAGCAATGCCATTCTGTTGTGGTGTGTACCTGCATGAAAACTGATGTCGAATTCCATGAGTTTTTAAAAAATTATTGAACTTATTTGACATGTATTCACCTCCTCCATGATCTTAATTTCTAAATATACTTCCCTATCTTCTTTTCCACCATAGCTTTAAAAATCTGGAAGTGAGCGAGCACCTCACTCCTCTCTTTCATGAAATATGTCCAAAGTTTTTGTGTATGGTCATCAATGAAAGTAACATAAAACCTACAACCACCCATAGATGTGGTCTTTGCACGACCCCACACATCTGTATGTACTATTTCTAGTATGTTCTCACTCACATGCTTGTCATGTGGAAATAATGCTCTTGACTGTTTTCCAAATTGACATGCTGCACATACCTATAGCATCTCTGCAACCTTGAGATTTGGTAGTCCATGGACAATCTCCTTTGACTGCATCAATTTCAGCCTTTGCAAGTTTGCATGTCCAATCCGTTTGCATTAGATCTCTAGATCATCAATGATTCCTTCACCTTTTGCAAACATGGCTGCATTCATTTCAGGAATTTTCACATTTAAGGTGAACATCCTACTCACTTTGTTTCCTTTGGCAATCAATCTTCCATCCCGTTTGTATTCTTCTACATATAACCCATCAACATTGAACCTGACTTGTAATCTGTGGTCAACCATTTGTCCAACAGAAACCAGATTCTTTGTTATATTTCATGCAGCACATCAGCAAGATGTTTTACCTTCCGGTCCTCCATAGACAATGCTATGTTTCTTGTATGCTCGATAGCTTGTGATGTGTTATCACCTATTTCAATATATCCAGGAATTGGAAATTTTTTCAAAGTACTAAACCATTTTGCATGGCTGTTCATGTGATTTGAAGCACCTGAATCAACATACTAGACATTATCATTCGATTTTGAAACACCAACAGATATCATATTCATCATGTGATGTTGAACCATGAATAGCTTCTCAAAATCATCGGCACTTGTGGATGCATAGTTGTTTTGCTACCTTCTATTATTTTGATTCTTCAACCTGCAATCACATTCAAAGTATCCAAGTTTACCACAATTCGAGCATCCTTTACTATCATTACCTGAATCATTTCTTTGGAAATTTTTGCGACATCTTTGGCTTCCCTACCTCAAAACTGTCCTCTTCCTCCTGCATGATTTTGTTGTTGACCTTGGTCTTGGTTATTGTTTCCTCTTTCACTTCCAAAACCTCTACCTCTGCTTCTTCACCTATTCTTTCTTTCAGCTATCGCATTTTGTTGTGGTGTGTACCTACATGTAAATTTTCTTTTGATGCCATTATCCATCAAGTACTATGAGAATATATTTGAAAATAATTACTCTTCTCCACCATCAAACGTTAGTGCTTTAATGCTTCTACATGTTTCCATCTCAACTTGTGATCTAAACTTTTGAAACATGTCAAAGACATCAGATTTTTCTTTTATGCAATAAATCCAAACTATCCTTGAATATTGAATCCACATATGGAGAGTTCCTGAGAGGATCCCTACACATCAATATGTATCAAATCCAATACATTTGGGGCTATGTATGCACTGCTTTTGAATGGCTTCCTAGTTTGTTTTCCGAAATCGCAAGCTTCATAGATCTCATGTAGATCATTTTCTTCAACTCTTCATAAGTGTCTTACAGCTTCAAACTTGATCATATTCCTTACTTGTTTGAGGTGAGGTTTTTTCCCTCGGCTTGTATATATGCCTATAGCCCTAATGGGCTACTTATTTTTTGTACATTCTAGTGGTAATAGATTCAGTATTGTGCGTTGTGCTCCAAGCTTCTTACTCTTCCTTGTGCTCTTTGCGTGCTTCCGTAGATGTCTAACTCCAACAATTGGTATCAAAGCAGGTCGCCCTTCATCTAGGGCGTTGTCAACACCCCTTCGTCATAGTCTCAAATCACAAATTTGGTGGGCATACTCAAGGTGATTCGGAGATCAAAATGGCTTTGCTTTCTGGTGCCAAAATCGCGATCTGAGCTTATTTTGGCCTCCAAATGCACTATCATAGTGCTTGTGTAGGCTATTTTGTCTTTTTGTGCCAAAGATATATATAGCTTTCGGTTTGCCAGTATAAGAGTCTCAAAGTTTGCTACAGGTCTAGCAGAACTTATAAGGGTAGTTTTGTTCAACTTTTTTAGATACATCCATTTTTTTGCATCAGGGTATTTTAGTCAGTGGCCATGGTTGAAAGTAGTGATGTATTCCATATGTTGGCTATTGAGGATAAGTTGGACGATACCAATTACCCATTGTGGGCTTATATGATACAACATCTATTGGTTGCAAAAGGGTTGTGGAACATTGTGCAAGGTGTTGAAAAACGTCCCATTTTGCAAATACAGGTATTGAAGCTGATGTAGATGGCATTGAAGATGTTGATATTCTTCAGATTCCTGTTTGTGTTATGGTTTTCGTTGCACCTATTGCAAAGCAAATTCATTGGGATGGCAGAGATGCTCAGGAACATACATTGATAGCCTTCTCTATCAAACGTGTCATTATTCCTCACATTTGCTCTTGCAAAATAGCTAAAGATGCTTGGGATACACTTACCACATTGTACCAGGCAAGGAATGAGGCTCGTGTTGCTTACCTCCAAAAATAGCTTGAGAGTGAGCACATGAATGAAGGTGATTCTATGGATTTTCTGACAAAGATCAAAGACTTGAGGGAACAATTGAATTCTGCTGATGAAGTTATACCACATAGCTAACTTGTGTAGACCGTTCTGAATGGTCTTCCTGATTCATATTAGCATTTTGCTTCTACTCTTTGTTTGATGATGAAAGGCAATCCAAATGCCTTGTCATTTGAGGATTTAGTCTCTGTTTTGTTGCAACAAGATCACTCTAGGTAGAACTGTTGGAGATAGACGTCTACGGAAGCACGCGAACAGCACAAGCAAGGAGAAGAAGCTTGAAGCACAACACACAATACTGAATGTATTACTAGAGAATGTACAAAGATAAGTAGCCCATTAGGGCAATAGGCGTATATACAAGCCGGGGGAAAAAAACCTCCTAAAGAGGGAAGAAAGTGCCCCGATGGTCCTAGTGTGTTCACACACATCACTACCTAAATATATCAACAAATCCCCCTCTGGGAGTTATGCGGTGAACAAGGAGCTGGCACTCATGTATAAGGAAGTGCCAAGCTATGTGGAAATCACTCCACAAAAGGAAGTAAGCCCAAAGCTTTGCAGAAAGCTTCAAACTTCTCCCTAGGCAGACCCTTCGTATAAAGGTCTGCAATGTTCTCCTGTGTGGGCACATATGCCAAGTTGATCTCCCCAGCTGAGAACCTCTCCCCGACATAGTGATAATGCACCTCAATGTGCTTAGTGCGAGCATGGAACACAAGGTTCCTTGCAACTGCCAATGCGCTCTGACTATTAGTGAAGATGGTGGTGGCAGAAGACTGACCAACACCCAAATCAGCCATAAGGCATCTGAGCCACACACACTCAACAATCGCTGTGAAAGCTTCCCTATACTCAGCCTCACAACTGGAAGTGTCCATAGTAGGCTGCTTCTTACTCAACCAAGATATACATGAGCTACCAAGCATGAAGCAAAAGCCACTAGGGGACACACGAGTGTCATAGCAACCAGCCCAATCCGAGTTAGAAAAAGCATGCAAATCTGGCGGTAGTGATCCCCCTTGGGATAAAACAACCCAAGTAGCCGAGTACCACTCAAGTAGCAAAAGATGCACTTAACCGCGTGCAATGCTTGACTCCTAGGCAATGCATAAACCTGCTCATCTCTGAGATAGCAAACTGAATATCTGGCTAAGTAATGCATAAGTAAATCAAGCATCCAACAGCGTGTTGATAGAGAACAACATCAAATGCATCTCCAACATCATGAAGACTCAATCATAAACCTGTCTCCATAGGAGTGGCAATAGTTTTATAGTCTTCAAGGCCAAAGCGCTACAATAATGTGTCAATATACTTCATTTGAAACAAAGCCATTCCACCATCAACTTGCATAAACTGAATGCCCAAATAGTGATGCAAATGCCCCAAATTAGACATCTCAAATGAGGCATGCAAATCAGCCTTAAATTCAGCAATATGCTTCTCAATCGGACCAGTGAGTAGGATGTCATCAACATAGACAATAATGATCAAAAGCACATCATTAGCACGCTTAACATATAAGGTGCTTTTAGTTGGCCTATTCTCAAAACCATGTGCAATCAAATAGGCATGTATCTTCTCATACCAAGCACGTGGTGCTTGCTTTAAACCATATAATGCCTTCTTTAACCTACACACCTGGTTTTCATGGCCGTTTTGCACAAAGCCATGGGGTTGAAAAACATACACTTCTTCAAGCAAGTCACCATTCAAAAATGTTCTTTTAATTTCTAATTGATGTACATTCCAACCATGATGAGCTGCAAGTGCACGGATGCTACGAACTGTAGTCATTCAGCAAGTAGGTGCAAAGGTCTCATCAAAATCAATGCCTCTTTCCTGCGCATAACCCTTTGCAACAAGTCTAGCCTTATACCTGTCAACTGTACCGTCAGGTTTACACTTCAGCTTGTATACCCACTTAGTCCCAATGGCCTTCTTGCTAGGAGGAAAGTCACATATACACCAAGTACCATTCCTCATTATAGCATCATAATCAGATTGCATAGCAGCCATCAAATTTTCTGAATTTTGTGCTTCATCAAATGAAACAGGCTCATTCTCATCACAGAGACTACATGCAGCCATAACATAGAAATTTGATGCAAAAGAGGCACTATGAGAGCTTGAACAAGTACGATATGACAGAGATGCATCTAATTTGCTGTCATGCAAAGTTTGCACCAGCCATTTTCGCATAGTTTTTGCCTGCTCAATATCAGCTCTCTCATCAACTAGTGCATCATGTAAATTTGCATCAGAAAGGGAATGATCTGCCACAACACGAAACCTGCAAAGGCTACGAAGTTGCCTCATTAGGACCAGCACGAGATTGTCCACCTATAAAAAGAGGCAGCAAAGTATCATACATGTCTTTGGAGCTAATAGATGTCTCCTTAGTACATGAAAGCAATGGCTGAATAGCATCTTCCACAAAAACAACATCACAACTAACCAGAATGTGTTTAGTCTATGGATGACACAGACGACAGCCTTTACTTTCAGAACTGTACCCAACAAAAATACATTTTTACTGCTTTATCATCAAATTTTTTGTGAGGTTGTTTAGGCACTAATGCATATGCCAAACAACCAAAAACATGCAGATGAGCAACAGATGGCTTGCGATCATGCCAAGCCTCATATGGAGTGATAGACTGCAGCGCTTTAGTGGGACACCTATTAAGTACATATGCTGCACACATGACAACCTCAAGCCAAAAACTATGTGGTAAAGCCTGACTCTTGACCATACACCTCGCCATCTCCATGAGTGACATGTTCTTTCATTCAGCAACTCCATTCTGTTGAGGTGTATATGGAATTGTACACTAGTGTTTTATACCACGTTCAGCCAAAAATGCATTAAAATCAGAAGACATATATTTCCCTTCTCAATCTGAATGGAGAGTGCCCATTTTACATGCTGATAGACTTTGTGCCAAAAACAAAAACTATTTGAAGCACATGAACACTTCGGACTTTGCCTTCAATGGATATACCCATGCATGCCTGGAAAAATCATCAATGAAAGTCACGAAGTAAAGATAATTTCCAAAAGAAGGTGTCTGCATAGGACCACAAACATCACTATGTACAAGCTGCAATTTCTGAGTAGCCCGAACTGAACCATCTTTTGGAAATGATGAACACTGCATTTTGCCCAAAATACAGCCTTCATAAACATGTTTTCCAGGTGTCTCAAGTTTGGGCAAAGAGGACACCATTTCAAATTTCTGCAGGCATAGCAAACTAGCAAAATTAAGATGACTAAAGCGTGTGTGCCAAAGCTCTGCATCTGACATAGCCTGAGAATCATGTACTGCACATGCCGAATCATTCAGAGATCTTTCATATCACATGCCAGAAGAAATAATCACATCGCCATTTGACAGATCATGAATTGTACACCTGTCATCAGCAAATTTCACACCCAAGCCAATCTTGGCTAATGCAAAAACTGATAATAGGTTCTTCTTGATCCCTGGCACAAATAAAGCATCTAACAAAGTGAACGAACTACCATCAACAGTAGTCAAAATGATCTTACTAACTCCCATAACAGGATAAGAGGAGTTGTTGGTGCATGTAACAGTATTCCCTGTAGGGGCAGGCTTGAGTGAAGAGAAGAAACTGCGCTGCGAGGTAATATGTTTTGTTGCCCCACTGTCAAAATACCAAACATCTGAGTCTACTGCAGACATGCATTGCTCATGAGAAGATGGATCAAAACTGCAGACAATAGTAAACGCCCATTTTTTCTTCCTACACAAGATTACCAAACTCTGTTTTTGGTGTAGAGGCCTTTGCAACAACCATTCCAGCCTCTTTCTTCTTTGCCTCTTTAGCAACCACTTTTGTACACTTCTTTATGATATGATCATTCCCTTTACAATACTTGTAAAACAATTTCTGCTTTTCTTATTTCTTCTCATCTTTATCTTCCTTCTTTGAATGTGCAGCATTTGCAAATTTCTGCTTACTAGTTGAAAAGCTCCATTTTCCTTTGCCCTTCTGACTAGCCAGGAAAGCTTGATCTGCAACATGCATAATGGACCTGTTCTACCTGGATTGATCTTCCTGCAATAAAACAAAGACTAACTCCTCAAATGACAAGGCATTTGGATTGCCTTTCATCATTAACTAAAGAGTAGAAGCAAAACTCTGATATGAATCAGGAAGACCATTTAGAACAGTCTGCACAAGTGAGCTATCTAGTATAACCTCATCAACAGAAATCAATAATTCCTTCAAGTCTTTGATCTTTGTTAGAAAATTATCCATAGAATCACCTTCATTCATGTGCTCACTCTCCAACTATTTTCGGAGGTAAGCAACACGAGCCTCATTCCTAGCTTGGTACAATGTGGTAAGTGTATCCCAAGCATCCTTAGTTGTTCTGCAAGAGCGGATGTGAGGAATAATGGCATGTTTGAGAGACAAAGCTATCAATGCATGTGCCTGGGCATCTGTGCCATCGCAACGAATTTTCTCTACAGTAGGTGCAGCAGAAAATGCAGCACGAACAGTAATATGCAGAATATCATAATCTTCGACACCTTCTGCCTTAGCTTCTGTACTTGTAGTTGTAACAGTTGCAGGTGTGAAAGGATATTTTTCAACACTCTGCACAATGTTCCACAGTCCCTTTGCAACCATTACATGTCGCATTATATAAGCCCATAACGGGTAGGTGGTGCCATCCAACTTATCCTCAATAGCCAACATACAGAATACATCACTGCTTTCAGCCATGGCTAGTGACTAAAATACCTTGATGCAGAAAATTGACTGTATCTCAAAAAGTTGAACACAACTGCCCAGACAAATTCCACTAGACCTGTAGCAGACTTCAAGACACTTATATTGGCAAACAGAAATTGGTATATACCTTTGGCACAAAAAGATGAAATAGCCTACACAAGTGCTGCGATAGTGAGTTTGAAGGCCGAAACGAGCTCAAATCGTCATTTTAGTACCACAAGGCGAAGCTGTTTTGATTTCAAAAACACGTTGAGTATGCTCATCAAAATTTGTGTGATTCTAAGACTGCAACCGAAGGAGTGTCGATGGCACCCTGATGAAGCGACGACCTGCTCTGATACCAATTGTTGGAGATAGACGTCTGCGGAAGCACACGAACAGCACAAGGAAGGAGAAGAAGCTTGGAGCACAACACACAATACTGAATGTATTACTAGAGAATGTACAAAGATAAGTAGCCCATTAGGGCAATAGGCGTATATCCAAATCGGGGGAAAAAACCTCCTAAAGAGGGAAAAAAGTGCCCCGACGGTCCTAGTGTGTTCACACACATCACTACCTAAATATATCAACAAGAAAAATTTCATTGTGCATGTTGCAGATCAACCTTTCGTGGCTAGTCAAAAGGGCAAAGGTAAATGGAGCTCATCTACTAGTAAGCAGAAATCTGCAAATGCTGCACATTTAAAGAAGGAAGACAAAGATGAGAAGAAATAAAAAAAGCAAAAATTATTTTGCAAGTACTATAAAGGAAACGATCATATCATAAAGATGTGTCCAAAACTGGCTACAAAAGAGGCAAAGAAAAAAGAGGTTGGAATGGTTGTTGCAAAGGCCTCTACATCGAAAACAGAGTCTGCAAATCTTGTGCAAAATGAAAATGAGTGTTTACTACTGTTTGCAATTTTAACCCATCTTCTCATGAGTAGTATATGTCTTCAATAGACTCAGATGTTTGGTATTTTGATAGTGGGGCAACCAAACATATTACCTCACAGCGCAGTTTCTTCACCTCACTTGAGCCTGCCCCTACAAGGAATATTGTCATATGCACCAACAACTCCTCTTATCATGTCATGGGAGTTGGTAAGATCATTCGGATCACTGCTGATGGTAGTTCTTTCACTTTGTTGGATGCTTTATTTGTGCCTGTTGTATGCAAGTCCACATCATCTCTTCAAAGTATTATTATAGGTTGAACTCTTTATTAAAGTTCATTATATTCTTAGAGTGATTTATTATGTTTTCCACATCAGCCATAGTCGTGAATAAAGCATATTTGAAGTCAATGCCAAGTTGGAAAAGTGTTCCTATAATTTAGGAAAAATTTCAGGACACCACACACCTTTTCTGAAGGCAATTTTGCACGGATCATATCTCGCTAACCATGCATCCTTTTTGGTTGATCTAAAATCTAAAATGTTCTCCATAATATCAGGTATCAGCTCACCAAAAATATCCCACAAATTCATCTCCAAAATTAAGTTATGTTGGTCGTAAGTTGGTAGGTAGAGAATTGGTAGATTGCTGAAAATGGCTAGTAGGCCAACTTTGGAAGCTTGTATCTTGAGCTACGTGCGTCATCTCAAAATGGTTTCTTCAACAAAGTTGTTTTCCATATCATGAAGAATCTCCATCCAAAACAATTTCACCAAACTCCCATGCATTAGAGAGTTATGCCTATTTAAACAGAAGCTTCTAAGATGTGAAAAGGTCTGCAATGTTCTCCTGCGTGGGCACATATGCCAAGTTGATCTCCCTAGCAGAGAACCTCTCCCTGACATAGTGATAATGCACCTCAATGTGCTCAGTGCTTGTTGTCATACAAAGTCTGCACCAGCCATCTTCGCATAGTTTTTGCCTGCTCAATATCAGCTCTCTCATCAACTAGTGCATCATGCAAATCTGCATTAGAAATGGAATGATCTGCATTATCCCATGAAACTTGCAAAGGATGAGAAGTTGCCTTATTGGGACTAGCACTAGACTGTACACCTATAAAAAGAGGCAGCAAAGTATCATACATGTCTTTGGAGCTAACAGATGTCTCCTTAGTACATGAAAGCAATGGTTGAATAGCATCTTCCACAAAAACAACATCACGGCTAACCAGAATGCATTTAGTCTGTGGATGACATAGACGATAGCATTTACTTCCAGAACTGTACCCAACAAAAATACATTTTACTGCTTTATCATCCAATTTTTTGCGATGTTGTTCAGGCACTAATGCATATGCCAAACGACCAAAAACGCGCAGATGAGCAACACATGGCTTGCGATCATGCCTAGCCTCATATGGAGTGATAGACTGCAGCGCTTTAGTGGGACACCTATTAAGTACATATGATGCACACATGATAACCTCAAGCTAGAAACTGTGTGGTAAAGACTGACTCTTGACCATACACCTCGCCATCTCCATGAGTGACCTATTCTTTCGTTCAGCAACTCCATTCTTTTGAGGTGTATATGGAACTGTACACTGGTGTTTTATCCCACGTTCAGCCAAAAATGCATTAAAATCAGAAGACATATATTCCCCCCCTCGATCTGAACAGAGGGTGCCCATTTTACATGCTGATAGACTTTGTGCCGAAACCAAAAACTATTTGAAGCACATGAACACTTCGGACTTTTCCTTCAATGGATATACCCATGCATGCCTGGAAAAATCGTCAATGAAAGTCACGAAGTAAAGATAATTTCCAAAAGAAGGTGTCTGCATAGGACCACAAACATCACTATGTACAAGCTGCAATTTCTTAGTAGCCCGAATTGAACGATCTTTTGGAAATGAGGAATGCTGCATTTTGCCCAAAATACAGCCTTCACAAACATGTTTTCCAGATGCCTCAAGTTTGGGCAAAGAGGACACCATTTCAAATTTCTGCAGGTGTAGCAAACTAGCAAAATTCATATGACCAAAGCGTGCATGCCAAAGCTTTGCATCTGACATAGCCTGAGAATCATGCACTTCACATGCCGAATCATTCACAAATCTTTCATAGTCTATGAGCTTATACAACCCACGACATAAAATGCCAGAAGCAATAATCACATCACCATTTGATAAATCATGAACTGTAACCTGTCATCAACAAATTTCACAACCAAGCCAATCTTGGCTAATGCAGAAATTGATAACAGGTTCTTCTTGATCCTGTAAGCCGCTGGAATATTATTAAGAAGCATAATTGTAACCATAAAGTCATGCACCAAAAGGGTGTAGCACAAACGTTGTATCGTTTCTTTCAAATCAATAGAGTATCCGTGGAAGAGATGAAGGGGAGTCGTTGGCCTATTCGATGATCTGGAGTTGATTCTGTCTTGAAGTTATATTAAGTGCAAAATTGTCTATAAGAGTCTGTATTCAAGGTTGAAGTAAATCAGGTACTGTGTTAATGTTTACTATGTTGAAGTGAAGTGTAGCAGTAATATTAAAGAGAGAGTGAAAGTGTTGTGTATATAATCGCAGTGATCCTTAAGAACGCCATGCGCCAAAGTGTAATTAAATCTTTTGTAATTATCTGGAGTTAATCAATGAAGTTGATTGTCGATAGTTAAACAATGAATTGGGAAAATATATATAGGGCCTCTGAATTATCAGACCCCTAACCATCCCAAGAACCCACGAGTAAGAATAGAATAACTTAGCTTTAACTTTAACACTGGCGTCGACCATGGGGCATGGAGTACCCAGTAGTGCATAGACTAAGAGTTCAGAAGAATCCGATGATATATGCCTATAACGCGTTCTAGAGAATTGTACCCGAAGTACAGAAGGGATCAGCATCCCTGGAAAATTCCTAGCGCATTGGGCACACCTTCGAGTAGCAGTGGTGACTGACAATCGTTGGAAGGAAAGCAAGAAATTTGGGATAGTGGAGTACCACCTCAGCATTTTCTAGTGCAAGGATTACAGGGCATACAAGAAGTGCAACTCCATTGGCGGAAAGTAAGACTGGTGAAGTAAGCACCGGTTCCGGTGACAGTGTGGAAATTTTCGATGATAGTGTGGAAATTTCCGATGGCAGTTTGTGGAATTCCGGTGGAACCTCATATAATTGTGGGGCCGGTTTGCCAAATTTTGGTGAAAGTTCTATTCTCGGTTCTGATTTTGAGGGAACTAGTGTATTGTTGGATGAAAGTTTTGGTGAAAAGCTCACTACAAAAGTCCATTACGATGAAGGGCCATTGGGTGTAGGTGTGTGGGAACGACTTAACAATATCCAATTCTCAGAGGGCATGCAAGACGATGGGACAACACAACAACAATTAGGGTTAACTGGTTCAAGTCATTCGATAGTAACATTTCCTCTTGATTCAAACACCATGAGTGGTTCGCAACAACAACATCAACAACAACAGCAACAGCAGGCCATACCACCATGATTGGTACCCGCTGGAGTTACATATACGAAATTTGGGGGATTTCTCGATGATGATCCGGATGCACATGTGAGAACTTTCGAAATTAATTATGCAATACTCAACTATCCAGCAGATCCGGCATATAAGGCTATAGTATTCCAGTCTACGCTGGTCAATGAGGCTGCTCGATGGTTAACTGAATATGACATTAACCATTTCGATCACTACGATGATGTTGAGGATGCCTTTTTACAACGATTTTGGTTGAAGAAAAACGCGGCTGAGATCTTTGACTATTTGCAAAACAATAGACAAAAACCACACCAGAATGTGCAGGAGTATGCAATTTATTTCGTACTCATCTACGGCAACTGCCACCGGTGCATGCTAACTTACCGGATGACGTGATCACCTAGTGGTTTATTAATGGATTAAACCCTTAACTTAAACAGGTAATGATCATAGGATATGTGGGGGGGTATGACTCTGGATGCGGTCATAGCTATGGCATTACAATTGGAACATAAGGTGGGCGGATTTGCAGAAGATTTGGACTGGTTGAAGGCAACCAAGGGTACGAGTGAAGATTCATTGAAACAAGTGTATTGCACAAAATGTAACAACGCAGGACACATTGCTTCTGCATGTGCAGTAAACCAAATGTATTGTGCTATTTGTAATACGGCGAGTCACTCCACCGAAACGTTTCCTTATAATGCCAAAGTATAGGCCAGGCCAACCGTAAATGCTATAATACAGGAGCAAGGACATCTGGCTGCCCAGTATGTACCACCGCAGTTGAGGAATACTTCCTACCAAAGTTATAAAACCTATCGGGGAGTTTGAGCAAACAACTCCGCCAGACCAGGTGGAATTTCGATCAATCGGGTGAAGAAACATCCCTCCTGCCACCCAGATGCCATTTCTATGGTGAGATGGACATATCCGAAGATATTGTAAAGAGACGGTTGAGTATGATAAACGAAGAAAAGAGCGACAGAATCCAATGGCCAACATGGTATATATTTCAGCAGTAGATACTCATGCGGCAGTAATCCAAACATGTTTCGGTAAGAAATTACAACCAGCTGCTGAGATTTTTGAGCCTGGCATTCGAGAACAACAGAGAGTTTTTACCAAAGCTAGTATGTGGGCCAGTCAAGAACCAATAGTTTTTTCCCGATCCAGTACCGGTGGTTCAACACACAGTACCGAATCCACCACCAGAAGCACCGAGTCCAGTGAACCAGCCGTCAAAAAGTCCACCGGATGCGGTCAAGAGCATGTCAAATTTTGACTCTATGTGGAATATTCTCTCGTAGGCCGCCATTACAATACCGTTGGGGCAAGTTTTAGCCTTGGTTCTGGGTGTACGACAACAATTTCAGCATCAAGTTTGTGCAGAATCTTCATGTACACCTACTAGGACTAATATTAGTCCAAAAATTGATTCTGCGGTGGACCATGTTATTCCTTTAATTACAGTATGGTATAAAAACCATAAGATCAACCAAGTGTTAATTGATGGAGGCTCTAGTGTGAATATTATGATAGCTACCCTTTGTAAACGGTTAGGATGGACTCAGATTGAACATGTTCAATTTTTTGTGAGGATGGCGGATCAGTCAGGGTGTATCCAATGGGTTTGGTACGTGATATACCCATTACTCTTCAGGGAGCGATGTTCAAAATGACTTTTGTTATTCTAGAATTACTCGACTCAACTGTGGACTACAACTTGCTGTTTGGGAGGCCCTGGCTGAAACAAGCCAAAGTATTGCAGGACTGGTCAGCACACGAACTTATTTTCAAAAGCAACCATCGGAAGTATGTAGTTCCGTTGGATGAGATGAAACCATGCAGCCTCCATGCTCGACCCTACGTAGCTGAGCCTGTGCATATGTTGGATGGGCTTTCAGATGATGAAGAAGAAGCTTTTCTCAAAGCTAACGAGGATTTGCTCGCCTTGGGAACAATCAACTTACAAGAAGTTGTAGATAATTGGAATCCGATCGTCTGTTTGGTAGTTCTGATTACAAAAGAAGGAGACCTAGCTATAAATCAAGCTTCGAATGCCCAAAGTTTCCGCCAGTTATTCCAGTCACTTGAGGATATACCCATGTCACGGTAGTTTTATGTACCAGAAGATCAACTTATCACTTGCGATTTGGGAAATGAGGATACACCACGGCCGGTCAAGATTAAGGCGGGATTACCATAAACTTTTCAAAATGATCTACTACAGTTGTTGACCGAGTTCCAAGATGTATTTGTGTGGGACTATCGAGATATGAAAGGGTTGGACCCTCGTATCTACCAACACCGTGTGACGCTCAAGCCGAATGCATGCCCAATCAAGCAACCCAGTTATCGCATGAACCCAAATTATGTTGCTCAAGTGAAAGCTGAATTGGATCGCTTGCGAAAAGTGGGTTTCATCGTTCCCATTGAGCATGCAAAATGGATTTCACCTATTGTTATCGTCCCAAAGAAAAATAAGCAGTTACGTATCTGTGTGGATTACCAAAAATTAAATGTGGCAACCATACAAGATCTGTTCCCACTTCCCTTTTTGGATACAATGCTCGATGATGTTGCCGGACAAGAGATGTATTCCTTTTTGGATGGTTATAGTGGCTATAGTCAGGTGTGCATGGCTGAGATGGACATACCAAAGACTGCGTTTATTACAAATTGAGGTGTATATGCATGTACGATGATGTGGTTCGGTCTTTGCAATGCTCCTAGTACCTTCCAACGATGTGTGCAAGAAATTTTCCCCCTATCTAACCACCTTTATGCGAGTGTATTTGGATGATTTTTCGTTATCGGGTGATACATCGGCTCATCTTTACCACCTCCAATGTAGTTTCTCTAAGTGTCGAGAGTTTCGGTTGTGCTTAAACCCCAGCAAGTCGTTCTTTTCAGTTTCTTGTGGCAAGTTGCTCGGTCATATTATTTCAAAGCAAGGTATTCAGGTGGATCCAGATAAAGTGCAAGCCGTGTTACATGCACCTGCCCTACCACACCAAAGGAAGTTATGTGATTCCTTGGCCAAATACGCTGGCATGGGTGACATCTTCGGTGGCTCGCACATTTAGCCATACCCCTGAATCGATCGATTACTAGTAATTCCCGACAGTTCGTGTGGACTGACAAGTGCCAAATTGCCTTTGATCGAGTGAAAACACTATTAACCCAAGCTCCTATACTGCAAGCACCAAACTGGCGGCTTCCGTTCCATGTCTTCGTGGATGCATCAGATAGTGCCATCGGTAGTGTGCTCATGCAACAATAGGATAAGTGGTTTCATCGTATCTATTATGCTAGTCAACGATTAGCTGCTTCTGAACGCAATTACTCAGTCACTGAAAGCTAATGCCTCGGCTTGGTTTATTTGGTGAAGAAATTCCGACACCACTTGTTGGGATGCCAATTCACGTTCCATGTGGATCATGCTACCCGGGTTTATCTTGTCCCTCAGCAACATTTAGGGGGCAGATTAGCGAGGTGGGTGTTGTTACTGCAAGAATTTGACTATGTGGTCGTACATCATCCAGGATCAGCTCATGCATTATCTGATTTCTTATCTCAGCTTGATTCCGATGAGCCTTCCGGTGGAATTGATGATACTACCCCTGCTATCTATGCGACTGATCTGGTCCAAGATGAGGGTCAAGAGCTTCCAGTGGCACCTTCGTATTATGATACTCTTCTGACCTTTCTCACTAGTGGAAGCCCCCCGATTCATATGTCTACTTCGGCTCATCGTAAATTGGCCATCTATAGTCCACGGTTCCGGATCGTTGTAGGACAGTTGTATTACATGGATCCTTTTGGTGCACTATTACAGTGTGGGAGCGAATCACGACGGCTGGTGGATCAAGACAACCGTCTCTTTAATGGCGCACGCCGGGTGCTTAGAACAAGCTCAGGTAATGGATGGGCTCAAGGAAAAGATGATCACTACTCAAGAAAATGGATAAGCAAAGAACTCAAAGAGCAACTATTTGTTACTTCAAATAACATCATAAACTTGTCACAATCAAATACAAGTTTGCATGATATCTCGTTTACTTAAATAATGAGGTTATATATATTCTAAAGCACTTTCACTTTCAATCCAGCGAATCTCTTATATATATTGAAAATATACTCAAGTCGATGTAAACAAATCGTGTTTCGTGCGGGGAAACAATTCTCTTTCACTAGACAACTTCATATGAAAAAATCTCTGTAACAAGTGCTAATTATTTAAACTCATGAATCAAACGAACCTCAGATTTCTGTAGCTACGAAAATATATAAAGAATATCTGTTCATCGTAAGAAAATGGCTAACCTATAAAAGATATGTAAGAAATTGTGTGAAATCGCATCTCTTTTATCTTGTTTATTGCACGTTGTTTCTACTGAAAGATTTGATGTCCTCTTAAACTAAACAAAAATATGATCAAGTTTAATATTGCAGACACACACTTTCATCATCGATTGTCTGCACATCATTAGTCATTCATCCTCGCAAGCATGAGTTTTCAGAATCCAAGAGCCTCTTTACGTAAATATTAGAGATATGTCGGTCGTTAATATCGTGCAGGTATATGTTTTTTAGATTAAAATCATCGACCGCTTATCATATTAGTAATTAATAGCCAGAACAGCGCACTGTCATCAAACATTTATGCAAAATAGTTGAAGTTAACTGCATATTTTTGCATAAGACTAAGAGTTTTGAATTCACAAATGATCAAAGTAAATTTCTTTAGATCAAAATAAATTTCTGCAAACTTTACTGTGACTTTGGCAAAGTACAAAATCTAACAGCACATATCTATTTATAGTTATCAGAGTAAGACGTAGTATTTCAGAGTGATGTTTCCATCAATCATTCATCAAAATAAATAGAAGTATTTGATGCAGACATATGCAAAAGGATTAATAATAAAAACTATCAATAGACTTCAGAATTTCATATAGCAAAAGATCAGGTAAAAACTCATATTTATCAGTCATAGTTTGGATGATTTTCACTCAGAATTCTTAAGGTAAACAATTAGCGTTGAAGATAAACATGTAAGCACTTATCATTGTAAAGAACTTAATTAGATTTCTGGTCATCACTGATGCAAACTAAATCCTAACGCTGACTGAAATCATTCATCTAACGGAACCTTCAAAATATATTTATAATTGAATGGAACCTTCAAAATATATTTATAATTGAATGCAATTATGACAGCGAAGTAGCAAAACAAAAAGTGTATTTCAGAAATCGTCCTCTGAACTGAGATTTATGTCTCTGTGCTGCATCAGCTGGAGTTTCAATCGAAGACCTTAACTGCGAAATATAATAAAAGTTAGGAACAGTATTAAGACGATGCATATTAGAAAATCATTGAGGGAAAGCTCGAATTCTTGATCTGAACAGACTCTAGTAGCAGATTTAAACCTCTCAACAATTAATAGTGTAGAAAAATATTTTGCGCATAGTTTAGAAGCATTATACGAATTCAATAATCGATGAAAAAGTTGCCAATAACATCTGAAGAAGCTTGACAACAGCACGCAAACGGAAACATGAGATTCAAAATAAACATTACAAAACATAAAATCGTTCACCTTTGTACATCGACTAACGATGCAATTTGCTGACAACAAGGCATTCTTCACAATGTTTCTCCTGCATCGATATTCGCAATCATTTCAGCTACTGGCACAGAATCCTTCATTGAGAACTTCTCCGAATGGATGCCTTCCTTCGCTAATTATCAAAAGAAATGTATATGCCTTCTCTCTACTATCACAATCCAATCTTCGTCACGCACTCATCGTATCTAATAATAAGAGACCTCCGCTGCAGCTGATTATTACTTCCCAGATCATATGTGATAAATTCCACACTCTGATCCGACTTCTCTCTCTTCTGTTTGTCGTTAGAAGATGAAGATTCCTTTCTCAGATGAACCGTAAGACGATTCCAACTCTTCTCATCTCAGATGATCCTCCCTCTCTGCACATCTCCTATATCAGATCATAACATGGCCGCCTCTCCCCTTGAACAGTGCTCTCCTTCCCAGTTCTGTAGTGACACCCCTCAATTAATGAGCTTTCATACCTTTAGTATACCGTCAATGGAGTCCCCCCCCAATCTGCCATGCATTGCTTCAAATATGACCATTCCCTTCTTCTCCACTACAGACGCCCTCTCTCTGTGCCCGAAATATCCTCGTGTATTGCCTCTTAGAGTTCCCCCCGGAATAGAAAGCTATCTCTGAGATATATCACCTTTCACCGCTCAAGTCTTGTCATGCAAAACTCTAGTCCGGAACGAACTGCTCTACCACTTCTCTCATGAACTGCCACTGCCTTCCTTTGACTCAGTGCGCATGCCAAACTCTTTCTCTTCTGTAAGTGCCACTTGACATGCATTTCGTTCTATTTAGCACTTTTAAGGCACTCATCCATTTTTACGAAATGCTTATAAATTTCTTTTCTGTTGAGACCAAACCTTCATCATCACAATCGTCTTTCCTTTTTGCTCTGTCATTATTGGCATTATCTAGTATTAATGTTCTAGTGTCGAGACCAGACCCTTATTAGATATGATATATCCATTCAATCCATGCTCGTCAAAGATCCCCAAGTAGATACTCTTGTCTGCTGTGAAGTTCTAGCAAGTATATGATCTCT
Organism: Ceratopteris richardii; assembly: GCA_020310875.1. Lineage (NCBI taxonomy): Eukaryota > Viridiplantae > Streptophyta > Polypodiopsida > Polypodiales > Pteridaceae > Ceratopteris > Ceratopteris richardii. The sequence continues at coordinate 168,596,019 of CM035425.1, read as the reverse complement.
TTGAATCTGATTGTGTCTTCAAGTGAGGAGAGTAAATCTCTCCAACATCCACCCCAACCAAACCTTTGCTTCCTCCGGATGCACCAACCAAGACCTGTGTGTTGCTTTCAAAATAAAGATCATCTTCATAATATGTGCATGGGTTTAAAAACAAAGTGCCTATGCAAGGCCGCGTAATTAGCCCTATAAAATGCATACTTTTAAAATGCATGTATAAACAAGTATGGTGCAAATAAGAAAAAGGAAATAGCTTCTGATGATGAGGCTAGTACTCTCACTCACATACATTTCATTGTGCATTTACATCACACCTCACAATCACTCATCATGCATGGGAAAACTCAATCGTGCCTCAGTGAATGGTCGCATAATATGACCCTACCATGCAAATTTGAAAATGCATTAAAACTCAAAATGGTGCCTCGAAAAGGAAATAGGCTTTTGATGGCAAGGTTTCTCCTCTTCAATTGGATCCTGTTACAAAAAATATTACATGCATTTACATTTTCTCTTTGTGCCATCGGATGTGCCTCCAAGGGTATAAACACAAGTGCACATTACATTCTCAATGCATACTCAGAAATGCAAGTTAATCAAAATGGTGCGAGATGGATCAATGCATTTGGTTAAGAATCTCTAAACTCAATTTGTAGAGGCTTTTCTCTTGCAAAGAAAATTCTTTTCCAGTACACCTATTGCATGGAAAACATAAATATAAGTAACATGGAAACATCTTTTTACATATATCCTGACTACATAGCCACCCAAAATCCTAGAGGATCTAAGTTTTTCATCTTTACTTGTCCTTCTTGCATAGATTTTCTTCATACCCGATGACCTGCATCCATCTCAAGTACAAAATTAGTCAACTTTTAATTACGAACAAAACTTATTTATAACCTCCTTATCTGTACAAGTTGCTAAAGCTCGATCCATAACTACAACTACATAAAACATCAAAATCTTCATATATATCTGAACAAACAATCTATGCTCTCATACCTGCATAGATGTATCATCACGTTCATACATTCATTTAGATATGGTTCATACATTATCTCATTTCTAACCATCATACTTCATTTATATGCATGCTTCAGTGCACGCACATACTCATACTCAGCAAGCGAAGTTTATGCTTTTCATACATGATTACATGTACTCTTTCATGGAAACCTGCATATACATAAATTCATGCTCATATATATGCACATATATTCATTCAAACCTAATCATCATGCTTTGCACATGCATTTGCATAAATGCAATCATGCACTCAATCAGTTTATCTCATAGTTAACTCAACAATTCATCTCATACTTTCACATTAATTACCTTTTGATGAGGGAGAGGTAAAACTCCCGTGCTAATAATTACCTTTTGATGAGGGAGAGGTAAAACTCCCATAGAAATACCTTCTTACTAGAAACATTCATAACTTCTATTCATCATGAATGGAAAACATTCATAAACTTCTATTCGTCATGCATGGAAAACATTCATAAACTTCTATGCATCATGGATGGAAAACATTCATAAACATTCATAAACTTGATCATATTATCTTATCAATTTGGCTTCTTATACTTGTTCTATTAAAACAACTATTCAAAACACATTAGTAGGTATTTATAATTTTAATACAAGACATCAAAAATTTCTTGCATAGACAACTCATTTTTTCTTTTAAGGATTTTTGATGATTTCTTCTTATTTTGTGTAATTTGATTGATAATGTTTTCAAAAACTTCTTGTTCTTTTTCATTAAGACTTTTCTCATTATTTGTATCCTCATTTGCATTAGTCACTTGTTTAATTTTCTCAATTTCACCTTGATTATTAGTTTGATTACTAGTATCAGAATTCACTTGTCCTTTCATCTTTTTAATTTTCTCATCTGGATCAATTGAAATAATATGTAAATTTTCATATTTTTCTATTTTCTCATAAGTTGTTCCTTCATACTCTAATTGCTTATTATCTTGTTTATCATTTGGCTGACTATCTTGGACCATCTCTTCAACTTGTGGGTTATCCATTTTTGCCTGATTATTTATCATATCTTTAAATGATTGAATGCTAATGTCTTGAGCAATAGATTTTATGTTATTATCTTGTTTAACTCTCCACTGTTTTCTAACTTGTTTGTTTGACCTCGATTGGACTTGTTTTTGCTCAAAATATTTTACTATTCCTCCTCTACCTAGGTTCAAGTGTAAAGGATCCATAGTATGATAATCACATATTTTCTTTCCTATTTGACATACTGTTCGATGTTGGCATGCACGTTCGAATGCAACACAAGCATCATAGGTATGGCTGATCTGGTCACACCAAAAACATTGAACAATGTGCTTTTGATACCTAGGTTTTTTTAGTATTGGTCGGGAAGGGCTTTGCCTATGATTAATTAAAGGGCTTCTAGTGAATCTATAGACATGCAATGAAATTGATTCTCACATCCATTTCTATGTTTGCTCGACATCTTTTCGTTTATGCGATTCTCGAAAATATCTAATCTTTCATGTACTCGTGCCAATTCAGATCTCATCGTATCTCCTAATGATGCTAATTCTTTAACAATACCCATATGCAAAGTTATAATCGAATGAATTTCATCATTATTTGAGTTATTTTTTATGTCAAGGAATCAAATTCGGAAGCAAATCTTCATTAATGGATGCAACAATGCATGATTCAATGTCATACAGGACTTCTGCAGAAAAAGCCATCTTCCTATATATGAAACCAAACTAGATGTATGGCTGAGAAGAGATACCTCACAGTCCTTTGTGTCCAAGCATTCACTTGGGTTGCTCAAGGCTGTAGAGTTTCACGTCGGGTTCAAATGTGGGAGCGAATCACGACGGCTGGTGGATCAAGACAACCCTCTCTCTAACGGCGCACGCCGGGTGCTTGGAACAAACTCAGGTAATGGATGGGCTCAAGGAAAAGATGATCACTACTCAAGAAAATGGATAAGCAAAGAACTCAAAGAGCAACTATTTGTTACTTCAAATACCGTCGTAAACTTGTCACAATCAAATACAAGTTTGCGTGATATCTCGTTTTACTTAAATAATGAGCTTATATATATTCTAAAGCACTTTCACTTTCAATCCAGCGCATCTCTTACATATATTGAAAATATACTCAAGTCGATGTAAACAAATCGTGTTTCGTGCGGGGAAACAATTCTCTTCACTAGACAACTTCATATGAAAAAATCTCTGTAACAAGCGCTAATTATTTAAAGTCATGAATCAAACGAACCTCAGATTTTTGTAGCTATGAAAATATATAAAGAATATCTGTTCATCGTAAGAAAATGGCTAACCTATAAAAGATATGTAAGAAATTGTGTGAAATCGCGTCTATTTTATCTTGTTTATTGCACGTTGTTTCTACTGAAAGATTTGACATTCTCTTAAACTAAACAAAAATATGATCAAGTTTAATATTGCAAACACACAATTTCATCATCGATTGTCTGCACATCATTAGTCATAGATATGATATATCCATTCAATCCATGCCCATTGAAGATCCCCAAGAAGATACTCTTGTCTGTTGTGAAGTTCTAGCAAGTGTATGATCTCTTTGAATCTGATTGTGTCTTGAAGTGAGGAGAGTAAATTTCTCCGACAACGGTGTATTCCACCCCATGAAGCTCCTTCGGTTATTGAAATGGCTCATTCTACTCCTTTCGGTGGTCATTTTTCAGTCGATCTTACTTACCGAAAAATTTTGCACTGTGGCTTATTGACTCAGGTGCTACAAAGCATATGACAAGTTGCAGAGATGTGTTTTCTTTTCTTTCCTATTCTTTAGGTAGAAGAGTTACTATTGCAGAGGGCAATGATTTGGATGTTGTGGGAATAGGTACGGTAACCCTAAAGTCAAGAGAAGGTGGTAATTTTCAGATTTCAGATGTTCATTACGTACCTGAAATAAAGAAGAATCTGCTATCTATATCTACATTTTTAGGTGATGGTTTTAAAGTTGTATTTGAGAGAGATCTTTGTAAGATCTTATCACACAAAGACGATAAGTGTATTTTACAAGGTGAGCATAGAGGAGGGATCTTTGTTTTGTCCAAAATCAGTCAAGCATATGCAGTCAAATCTTCGTCACCGGTGGAAGATATGAAGCTATGGCATGAAAGATTTGGACATATCAGTTTTGGAGCTCTCAAGAGTATCAAAGATAGAGGCATAGTTGAGAGTTTATCCTCATTCAAGCTACCAAATGATTCAGATATATGTGAAGGTTGTCTTGAAGGTAAGATGCATAAACTACCTTTCAAGAAACATGGTCATATTACAACTACCAGGAAATTGCAGATTATTCATTCAGATGTAAATGGACCTATGAGAACATAATCTATTCAAGGCTTCAGGTATTTTGTTCTATTCGTTGATGATTTTACGAGATATTCATGGATCTATGGTCTTAAGTTGAAGTCAGAAGTCTTTCCTATGTTCAAGAAGTTTGTAGCTATGGTTGAAAATGAAAGTCGGGAAACTATCCAGATTCTCAGAAGTGATAGAGGTGGAGAATACTTGTCAAAAGAGTTCTAGACATTTCTTGTTGAGAAAGGTATTACTCCACACCTTACTATTGCTTATACTCCTCGATAGAATGGTGTTACAGAAAGAAAGAATAGAGTACTTGTTGAAATGATGCGGAGCATGATGGCATCCAAGAAGCTTTCACCACAATTTTGCTTTGATGCAGTACATAGAGCTAATCACATTTTGAACAGGTCATCTACAAAAGCTTTAAAGGTAAATCACACCTTATGAAGCTTATTATGGTACAAAACCTAACGTGAGTTATTTCAGAGTGTTTGGATCACTTTCTTATGATCATGTTGAGAAAAAGGACCGAGGCAAACTAGATGTAAAGGCAAAGAAAGTTGTTTTTATTGGATATCTTGTTGAAAGTAAGGGATACAAATTTTATGCTCCAGAAACAGGTGAAGTTATTCTTTCACATAATGCTTATATTGCTGAAAATAAAGAAGTAGAAATTCCAAAGTTCATTAATGAAAATGACTATGGATTTTTAGAAAGATTCTGGATGTACATGTTCGGCCATATCAGGAGAGAGTTAAAATTCCTAGGATTCAAGAAAAGTTTAAGAAAGAGGAATTTCACAACCTTTTATAGAGTCGGTTCCACAAGAGACTTTGATTCCAGAAATAGAAGAAGTTAAAGTTCCTGAAAGTCCTAGTACCTCAGCGGGACAAGTTCCAGAACCTGTGGAAGCTGAAAGTTCAGAAAGAGTTTCACACCTATTCAAGGATACACCACGTGGTTATATCAGACTTAGAAAGATAGTGGTATAAAGACTTTTACAAGAAGAACAAGGATTCAGACAAGACAACAACAACAAGATCATGTAAGAACAAGAAGTCACACTAGACAGCAACAACAAAAAGATCATGTAAGTTTTGTAGAAGACTTTGAGATTCATGATATTTTGGCACTTACGACTGTTGAAGATGAACCTGCATGTGTTAAAGATGCACTTAACATTCTTATTTGGAGAAAAGCTATGCAAGAAGAGATTTATTCTATTCATAAGAATCAAACTTGGTAGCTATGTGAGTTACCAGAGGAAAAGAAGGCTATAGGCATAAAATGGATCTTCAAAATCAAAAGGAAAGCAGATGGTACTATACAAGGTAAGGTTAGTTGTCAAAGGATCCTAGAGTGTTACATTGGAAAGCAGTAAAGCGAATCTTTTGATATTTGAAGGGAACTTCAAATTTTTCTATGTATTTTCAAAATCTACACATTTGTTACTAAAAGGATTTTCAGATTCTGATTGGGCAGGTGATAGGGACACAAGAAGAAGTACTAGTGGATTTTGTTTTTATCTTGGAGATTGTCTTATCTCATGGCTTTCGAAGAGACAACCCACTATTGCCACTTCATCGTGTGAAAGTGAATATCGTGCAGCATTTACAGCTACTCTAGAGTCAGTATGGTTGCAGAAGATTTTTAGTTATCTTGATGTAAGAGTACATGAACCCATTCAGATATTTTCAAATAGCCAAAGTGATATAGCTATAGCAAAGAATCCAGTGCATCATGCAAGGACAAAGCATATAGAGGTACACTACCACTATATTTGAGAGAAGATAGCTAAGAAGCACATTGAGCTAGTTTATGTTCCTTCTAGTGAGAATGTTGCAGATATATTTACCAAAGCATTGACTAAAGATAGTCATGACAAGATTTGCACGTTACTGAAGCTTGTACCATTGTGACATTGAAGGAGGGATTATTGGAATCAATGTTCAACAATGGTCCAAAAATCCCAAAACTGCAAGGATATGTTCAAGATTTTATGTAGAATCCTTCAAGGAACAAATGTGGGCAACGTGGATAGCGCATTGTACTCTCAAAGAAGGGACATGGTTTCGAATCCTACGGGCAGCGCTAGCAATATTCGTTTTACAAAAATCTTTTCCAAAATTGTACAAACATCACCAACGCTTTTCGCATAGCTTTTGGGAAAAGTTTTTCGATTTACGATCGCAACTTTTTAACAATCGCTTTAGTTTTATGCTTTTCGTATTTGCTTTTCGAGAGTCCTTCAAACCTATATAAGAATGAGCGAAGCTCATTATGTATTATCACTCATCAAGCTAGAAGGAGGTCTTCTTGAAGAAAGAGTGTTCACACACTCTTGAGAAGGTGGAGTTTTGGTGAAGGAGAGGCTACTCTCTTGGAGCAAGAAATCTTCTACAAGGTGGTGGTAACTATCTTTTTTGAGTTAACCTTATATATATATATATATATATATTTTAGGGTTTCTCTACCCTAATCTCAAAATTAAGGTTGGTTGATTTACAATTTTGTTACACTATTTTGTGAGAATAAGGTTAGCTTCGTTGCTCATTCACTTCACACACTTAGATTATTTCAACATAATCTAAATTTTTTATCATCATCTTCTTTGATATTCTTCCATTAGTGAGTGCACCACTTTATGTGGTAGAGTAGTACTCCCATGTTGTAATTTGGCAACTATTTTTTAGTGAGTAAGCATCCAGCTTACGTTCCCTATCCTTGTCTCAAGATCTCTTTTTTTCTATCTCTCACTTATCATCTTAATTAATTAAGTATGTATGCTCAAAAGGTTTTTGTTTGGAACGATCTTGGGGCCCCAAATTCCAACAATCAGCTGAAACAAGAGCAAGCTATCAGAGAGGAGTGGGAGAAGAGATACATGCATGACACTAACAAACTCCGAAAGCGATGGAAATTGGCAGAGAATAAACTTATTGAACAATGCAACGAAGATGCTAATCAAATGGCTACCATAGGTGAAGAACTCTTGAAGAATAAGGAGACAATCATGAAAGACACCAACGAGATAAAGGAAAAAGATGAAATTATTAAAAACCTAAAGGCTCAAATAGAACAACATGTAACAACGGGGACACCAGTAGTTCCAAGCTCCACGACGGCTACTGAGGAGACTGAGGTACGTCTTCTTTCTCCCCCCATGCATCATTCATCGATAAGGGAGGAAGCAGAGCCAAACACTGAGAGACATAATTGGGCTATTGCAAAACTAAGCCAAAATGAGCGGGCACTACTGGTGTCCCAGCTTACGGAACAATTTGAAGAACAAGTGGTCAAGGTAATGAAAGAGGCAAAGATTGAAAGCAAGAGCTAGGAACATATTTTGAAGCCATTTAATATCCCTTACGGACTACTAAAAGAAGAGACACGCCAGTATATAAAGATGACCACCAATAAAGAACCAGATAGCGATCTGCAATTCAACATGCAGACATTCACAAAAGAAGAATTTGATAAGGCAGATCCTATCTGGAGATGCAAGTTTTTGGAAAAGAATCCTATGTTACAAGTACATTGGGAATCGGCACCTTATGTGCTTCAAATCAATCCATCTTTCTACCCCGTACCTAGAAGACACTCCTGGATGCAATTTTGGGAAGCACAGCACCATGATAGCTTAAATAATACATGGCTAAACTATCCGCTATTACCTAGTCCATCACATAACTACTTACCAACAAAAGAATACATGATGAAGACCACCAAGTTTTGGATCTCCAGATATGTGACAGTACCGGATTTAGCCATTAAAATGACAAAAAAAACTTGAGTATGCTACTTACAGTATTAAAAGTATTTCAACATGCACAATATACCTTTTTGAACTTCATCGAAATTAACTAGGGAGCAGATGCCATAGTTTTTTATCTATCTACTACACCTAGTCGCTTAATGCTCATGGAAATATATTCGGGGCTTATGTTTCTGCCGAGTCCATACATGCAAACATTCAAGGAAGCATTCTTTATAGGATTTTTTGAGATGGACTCGGAGATCTTTGTAAAATTATCTTCTAACTTAAATGTGCGATTGGTGGCCTACGAATCAAGCTTCTTTGCAGACGATCGACAGGCACCAGATGACAGAGTAAATTTGAGCCAATGGAAGGCACTAATGATATGTCAAGCAAATTGCTTAATCATAGAGAGCAACAAGTCATACAAACATACGCATGTTGCCACAAAAAGCCTGTCGAGGATGACAGAGTTCAGGAGGAGGGACATGTGGAGGGAGAATCAAGCAAAAAGAGAAGAAGAAGAAGAAGATCAAAGACCAAAACGGCTCAATAAAGAAGAAGCTCAATAAGAAAGAACCACCCTCTACCCAAAGCTTCACAGGGGCACACAACATCCATCTCTGCACAGAGCCCTGTAGGGGCACATAACAGTGGGAAGTACACAACAGGCAAGGATGGATCAAGGCCAACAATTATCCATGAAGAAGTGCAAGAAGATATCCGAAAAATCCCGAGCCCCAGGAAGGTGCTTCAACCTCTTGATCTTCAGGAGTTCTAGATCGAAAGCTGGAAATCCAGACCTTCATACCTTCAGTATGGTGCTTGCAGTGCAAATACAAAGAGGCGATTGGAAAATTAGACTACAAAGCTATTGTAGTCCATCTTCACTGGTTGCATGCATGGCAGCCTGACTTAACATAGCGACCCAGATTTAAAGAGGTTATTGGTGAGCTAGACTACAAATCAATTGTAGTTCATCTCCAAGGGTTGTGAGCGGTGAAAAGAAAAGAACAGGCTAAAAAATGCATCAAGGTTGCAGAAATTGCCAGTTCCTAGATATATTGAAACAAGTGATGACACATCACACCCTATTGAGCATACAGGAAACATAGCATTGTCTATGGAGGATGGGATGATAAAACATCTTGCTGATGTGCGGCATGTTCCAAATATAACAAAAAATCTAGTTTTTGTTGGACAAATGGGTGACCAAGGATTACAAGTCAGGTTCAATGATGATGGGTTATATGTGGAAGAGTACAAATAGGATGGACGATTGATTGCCAAAGGAAACAAAATGGGTAGGATGTTCACCTTAAATGTGAAAATTCCTTAAAGGAATGCAATGATGTTTGCAAAAGTTGCAGGAGTTATTGTTGATATAGAGATCTGGCACAAACGAATTGGACATGCAAACTTGTAGAGGTTGAAACTGATGCAGTCAAAGGAGATTGTCAATGGACTACCAAATAGATGCAATCAAAGGAGTTGCAGAAATGCAAAAGGTATGTATAGCATGTCAATTTTTTAAACAATCAAGAGCATCATTTTCGCATGACAAGCATGTTAGTGACAATGTGCTAGAAATAGTACATACAGATGTTTGGGGTCATGAAAAGACCATATCTATGGTGGATTGCAAGTTTTATGTTACTTTCATTGATGACCATACACAAAAAGTATGGGTATATTTCATGAAAGAGAAGAACGACGTGTTGACTCACTTCTAGAATTTTAAGGCTATGGTAAAAAAGCAGATAGGAAAGTATATTCAAACATTAAGGTCTGATGGAGGAGGTGAATACATGTCAAATAAGTTGAACAACTTTCTTAAGAGTCATCGAATTCGATGTCAGTTTTCATGTAGGTACACACCACAATAGAATGGCAAACTGTTGTATACATCATGATAGAACTCCGATCGCTACTATACATCAAGTTACACCTGAAGAGAAGTTCATAGGTAAAAATCCAAACTTGTCACATATGAAAGCTTTTGGTTGTATTGCATATGTACATATTCCAAATGAGTTGAGCATGAAGTTTGATCCAAAAGCAGAAAAATGTATCTTCATTGGGTAATCCCTCGAGAAAAAGGGATATAAATGTTATAATCCACTCACACGATAGGTGAAGGTAAGCACAGATGTGGTGTTTGATGAAACCTCAAGCTTCTATGCAGATGCCAAAAGATGGACTTAATCTTGAATGAAATGACAAAGAAAATGTTGAAAAATCAAGTGTAGAATCTCAAGTTTTGAGTGGACCTGATGCATCACCAAGTAATACTTCCAACTCAAATCCATGGATTGGAAGATTGCGTGGAAATTTCAGTCTTGCGAATTCACCAAATACATCCAAGAAAGGTAAAGAAAAGCTTTCCAAAACATCTACAAGTTTTGAAGACATTGATGGAGATTCAAGTAGTTCATAAAAGAGTCTTGATGAGGAGCTTAGATTGCCCTCTGTGAAGACTCCAAGAGTAAGAAAGGCACATGCACATGATACAAGGAGAAGTGACCTAGGACCAAGAAGATCTAGAAGGATGCCGAATTTAGTGCAACGATTGACATATGACAGTTACATGGCTTGAACCAAGCACCATGTGCTTGGTATGAAAAGATGCATGCCTACTTGCTAGCACATGGATTTGAGAACAATCCAATTGAGAGACCTTATATGTTAAGCATACAAATAAGGTACTTCTCATCATTCTTGTAGATGTTGATGGCATGCTATCAATGGTCCTAATGAGAAGCATATTGCTAAATTTAAGGTTGATTTGCATGCCTCTTTTGAGATGTCATATTTAGGGCATTTGCATCATTAATTGGGCATTCTATCTATGCAAGTTGATAGGGGAATGTTTTGTGTTAAAAAAAAATATTGACACATTATTGTAGTGTTTAGGCCGTGAATATTGCAAACCTATTGCCACTACTATGGAAATAGGTTTATGGTTGAGTCTTCATGATGCTAGAGATGCATTTGATGTTGTTCTCTATCAACAGGTTGTCAGATGCTTGATTTACTTATACATAAGTCAACCTAAAATTCAATCTATTGCCTCTTATATGACTACATTTATGCATTACCCATCAAGGATTGGTAGGTAGTTAAGAGCATTTTTTGCTAATTGAGTCTTAGTCGGATACTTGTATTGTTTTGTTCCAAGGGGGGATCATTACTTCCATATTTATATGTTTTTTCTGACTTAGACTGGGCTTGTTGCTATGATATTTATGTTTCCACAAGTTTTTCTTCATGCTTGATAGCTCGTGCATATCTTGGCAAGATGCAACCTACTGTGGCCACTTCTACTTGTGAGGCTAAGTATAGGGAAGCTTTCACAACAAATGTTGAGTGTGTGTGGCTCAGATGCCTTTTGGTAGATTTGGGTGTTGTTCAGTCTTCTTCCACCACCATCTTTACTAATAGTCAGAGTGCATTGGAAGTTGCAAGGAACACTACGTTCCATGCTTGCACAAAGCACATTGAGGTGCATTATCACTACTTACTCAAGAGGCAAAGCTTATAAAAAATGGAGAAAGCTCTAAAGGTAATCAATCTTCAGCTTTATACACTGATAAAAGCAAGTCCAAAGATAACAAAGGCAGGGGGAGATCCCAAGACTCCAAGTCATGTTCTATTTGTGGATTAACTAATCATACAACTGAAAATTGCTTTAGGAATTCCAGGAATCAAAGAGGCAGAGGATACAATAGAGGAAGTTATGGTTACTCAAGAGGAAGGTTTAACAATTATCATGGCAACTACAACAACTACAATCATTCAAACTATCAAGGAGGCTACAAAGGAAGGAGAGACTACAATAACTATACAGAAGACTCAAACAAAGAGGATTCGTTATTGATCATGAACATGGCTATGCCACAAGGTAAATCTGATGAGCATGTTTTCTACATAGATTCAGGTTGTTCAAATCATGTGGCAGGAAATGTGGCACTCCTATCAGATTTAGAAGATCCAAGGAATAAGCATGAGGTACAAACAGGAGATGATACAAAACATCCTGTGGAGAAAATAGGCAATGTCAAAGCACCTGATGGAAACATCAACCTACGCAGTAAGGTACTCTATGTCCCTACCATTACAAAGAATTTGATAAGTGTTGGGCAGATAGTAGAGAAAGGGTTGCAAGTCAGGTTCACAAAGGCAGGAGCATTTGTTGAAGATCCAAGTCAAGGATTCAGAAGAATTGCAAAAGGTGAAAAGGCAGGTAGATTGTTCACATTTGAATTACAAGACACTAGAAATATTGCTCTCTTTAATTATGGTAGTCAGACACTCACAGAATTGGAAGTATGGCACAAAAGGTTAGCACATATTGGTGAAAGGTCATTAAAGCAAATTTGCAGGGACCAAAGTGTACTTGGACTCCCTAATTTGTCAAAACAACATATGATTTATAAGTGTAGTGCATGTCAATTTGGAAAGTCTCACAGGTTACCATTCATGAAGAAAGGTTATATGCATGGAGATCTCTTGGACTTGGTTCATACAGATGTATGGGGACCTAACAAGGAAGCTTCAATATCTGGATCAAGGTATTATGTCTCCTTTATTGATGATTGCAGCAGATGGACTATCCTATTCTTTATGAAACACAAAGATGAAGTTTTTTCATGTTTCAAAAGATATTTGGCTCTTGTGGAGAATCAAACAGGTAAATCACTAAAAAGGCTAAGGTCAGATGGAGGGCGAGAATACTTCTCCCATGAGTTTGATTCTTTTCTTCAAGAAAGAGGAATCAAAAGAGAGGTAACTACAAGGTACACTCCTGAGCAAAATGGAGTGGCAGAAAGGAGGAATAGGACAATTGTTGAAGCTGCAAGGTCTATGTTAAATGAAAAGCATTTACCTAATTACTTATGGGCTGAGGCTGTATCTACAGCCACTTACTTGATTAACAAGTTGCCTTCAAAATCCCTTGATGGGATGACTCCATATGAGGCTTGGAATGGAAGAAGACCAAGCTTAGATCATTGTAAAATTTTTGGATGTATTGCTTTTGCTCATGTTCCTTCACAAGTTAGAGGCAAGATGGATCCAAAGGCAGAAAGGTGTGTATTTATTGGATATGACAACAATCAAAAGGGCTACAGGTTATACAACCCTACCAACAAAGGATTCTTGGTAAGCAGAGATGTAGTTTTTTATGAAAACAATTAATGGTATGAAGATTCATGCAGGAAGGTCAATTTACCATATAATCTTGAAGAAGATTTTCCAAAGCTTGGTAGAGAACAACCAAAGATTGAAGAACAAGACACCTCGGAGGATGATGAAGAATCTCATATGGAAAAGATCAAAGCATGGAACTCTAAAGGTAAAGCAAAATTGCAGGAACTTGGACATGAGGCAGAATCATCACATCATGGCCTAAGAAGATCTATGAGGGAAAAGAAAAAACCAGAAAGGTATAGGTTTGACACCTCATTAGTAACCAAACATTCTATCTACATAGCACAGGACATAAACCAAGAGGAGCCATCATCCTTTGAAGAGGCCAAAGCAAAATCAGACTGGAAGCATGCAATGAAGGAAGAGATTGAAGCACTTGAGGAAAACAACACTTGGGATTTGGTGCCCAAGACTTCATCCATGAAGGTAATAGGCTCAAGATGGGTCTATAAACTCAAGAAGAATTCTGATGGTTCCATTAACAGGTATAAGGCAAGGCTTGTAGCAAAAGGCTTTGCACAAACATAGGGAATTGATTATGAGGAGACCTTCTCTCCTGTGGCAAAGATGCCTACTATTAGGGTTTTGCTTAGTATTGCCTCTTCCAAGAATTGGAAGATACTTCAACTAGATGTAAAGAATGCATTCTTGAATGGTTGGATAATAGAAGAGGTATATATGGCACAACCACCTGGTTTTGAGAATCAAGTTTATCCTGATTATGTGTGTAAACTTAACAAAGCATTGTATGGTCTCAAGCAAGCTCCAAGAGCTTGGAATTTTAGGCGTGTTTCATTCTTGCAGGACAAAGGCTTTCAACCAAGCAAGGCAGATCCTTCACTCTTTATCAAAAAGAGTAATTCTGAGGTCATCTACTTATGTGTATATGTAGATGATATTATATTGAGAGGAAATGATGCAGATGGTATGAAGAAGATCAAAGATCAGATGAGAGAAGAGTTCAAGATAAGTGATTTGGGTTCACTTACCTACTTCCTAGGTTTGGAAGTTGTCTACAACGATCATGGTTTGTTTCTCACTCAAAGAAAGTACATTAAGGACATGTTGGCGAAATTCAAGATGCAAGATTGTAAGATTGCAGGTACTCCAATGGAGGTCAATCACAAATTGAGCTCACATGAAGGTGAACTCATAGAGGACATCACATCATATCAAAGTCTAGTGGGTAGTCTCAACTATGCCACATTGACAAGAGTAGATATATGTTACAGTGTGAGTGTGCTAAGCCAATTTATGCACACACCAAGGAAACCACATATGGATGCTGCCAAAAGGATTCTCAAGTATCTCAAAGGAACCATAAATGAAGGACTTTATTATCCTTATGTATCTGATTTAGGTTTGAAGCTATTTTCTGATGCAGATTGGGCTGGCTCCAAAGAAGATAGAAGGAGCACTTCAGGTTATCTTACCTTTGCAGGTTCAAAGCTTATTTCATGGTCATCCAAGAAGCAACCCACATTTGCTCTCTCTTCTACTGAAGCTGAATATAGAGGTCTTGCCATAGCTACACAAGAAGCTATGTGGATGAAGACATATTCAAAGATCTTGGATTGGAGTTTGGAACTCCAACTATTTATGGTGACAATATGAGTTCTATTCACTTAGCTGCTAATCCTATTTTTCATGCAAGGACTAAACATATTGAAGTTCATTATCACTATGTACGAGAGAAGGTTCTAAGCAAAGAGATTCAAATATCATATGTGTCCACTCATCAACAATGTGCAGATATTCTAACCAAAGCATTGGATGGTACAAAGCTTTGCAAATTCAAGGCTATGATTGGTTTGCAGGTAAGCTTGGAAGATTGAAGATCTCAAGCATACTTGGCTTGAGGGGGAGCTGTTGGAGCAAGTCTATGAAAAGCCTAAGTATTGGCTTGAGTCCCACAAAGTCATAGAAGAAGCTTTAAAATGAAGACTATGTAAAGTTCACTTGTGAACTACCTCTTGTAACTTTTGAAGAGTTTACTTAATGTAAAAGTGAAAGAATCTTAAGTGGTTGAGTCCACTTGATCAAAAAGGGAAAGAGGAGCCACAAATTCGTGATTTGTGGCAGGTAGAGAATCAAATCAATTATTGATTGATTGGAGAGTGATTGAGGGAAGTTAGCCTCCCAAACTCAACTATAAATAGATGGCAGTTTTAGTCGTGGTTAGAGAGACCTATGTGAAGACCTCCAAGAGCTGAGCTTTATGCCATATCAAGGTGTGATTACATGGCACACATATGTATCAGTAAGTCATTGTATTTTACAAGCAATATACTCTCATTTTGATGATTATTTGAGTTCATATTTCCATGTTCTTGTGAAGTATACTACTCACTGCCATATCTCTCAGTTTTCTCAATCAGATTGCAAAGATGGTTTCTCTGAGCTTGGTGCATCATTTTCAGTGATTTAACTTGGTAAAGTTAGCTCTATAAGTCTACTATATGCTCATCAATTTTCATTGCATTCACTCACCTTGTCAGAGCCATTTCTCAATGGTTACTTATCCAAATGCAATTATTTAAACCTTGTTAGATTCAGCTTACTGTCTAGTATAACCATACAAATTTTCATAATCATGGGATTCCTACATTTTGAGTTATGTTCATGTTTTTGCTCACTAGTCTCAAACTGTAGCAGCCTGTGAAAATCGGGATGATGTCATCACTTGTTAAAACTCATTCTCAGTGTGTGGTTTATTATTTTTTATGAGATTAATCTTGAAAGTTAGCTCTTTAAGTTATCTAGACTTCCCCAAGAGGAATTAAGTTAATTGCTGTTGTGCTCAAAGAATTATGTAAAACACTGGACAGGTGTATGAACCAAGAATAGCAAGTTTTCACCTCTGAGCTAACTCCAACTTATCTGTTTTGATCTATCTTTTTGAGAGTGATCTTCCAAGGTACATAGGGTGTCTAATACATCCATTGGTAAGCTAAAAGTGCCCACCATATACTCCTGGAGTTCATTTGGCTGGTGTAGATCAAGGATTTTGCAAGACCTCTTCATCTTCAAGCACATACCTATCCATCTCTTCACACAGATCAACCTTAAAATGAAAAATATGCATCTCATTAGGACTGGTGAAAAACATGCCATCCACATAAACAAGAATGATAGGAAGTACATCAAAATCATGCTTCATATACAAAGCAATTTTAGTTGGAATGTTATAAAATACATGTGCTAAGAAGTAGGCATATATTTTCTCATATCAAGTAGATGCTTCTTGCTTTAATCGGTACAAGGCCTTGTTTAACCTACACACTTTGTTTCCATACCATTTTTGCACAAAACCACATGGCTAAAAGGTAGACACCTTTTCATGCAAGTATCCATTCAAAAAAGTAGTCTTGATGTACAACTAATGTACATTCCAACCATTGTGAAGTACAAAGTGCATAGATGTTGTGAGAGGTTGTAATATGACACATATAATTGAAGGTATCATCAAAATCAATGCCTTTTTCTTGAGCATAACCTTTACCTACAAGTCTAGTCTTATAGTGATCAACACTATCATTAGGATTGTGCTTGCCAATGGTGTTCATTCCAAGGGTCAAGTCACATAAATATCAAGTACCATTCTTCATAATATCATTAAAATATAATTGCATATCAGCCGTCCAATTTTCTGAATTTTGTGCTTCATAAGAGAAATGTGCTTGTTCTCCTCACAAAGGATAGAAATAGCAGTCTATAGCAAGGAAATGCAAAGGAAGCACCATTGAATCCTGAGTGAATATGGTAAGGCAAAGGTACATGTAACTTACTATCCCTCAAAATCTACACTAACCATTTTGGCATGGATTTTGCCTCATCAATATCTCTTCTATCATTAGTGAATACATCATGAACATCATTATAAAAAATGTAATGATCTGTATTATCATTCAAAACCTGCAAAGACCAAGAAATTATCTCACTCAGAGATACATTAGATTTCCCACTAAAAAGAGGAAACAAGGTATGATACGTATCTTTTGAGCCCACCAGTGTTTCCTTGATACATGAAAGTAAAGGCCGCACTACATCCTTCTCAGAAGTTATATCTTGAATAATCAAAATACATTTGATTTATGGATGATACAGATGATAACCTTTACTCTCAGAATTGTAACCAACAAAAATACATTTTACAACCTTGTCATCAAATTCTTTGTGTTGTTTTTTAGGCACTAATGCATATGTGAGAGACAAAAACACATAGATGAGCAACAAATGACATGCAACCATGCAAAGCCTCATAAGTAGTTATAGACCGTAATGCCTTTGTAGGATACACATTAAGTACATTTGAAACGCACATTATAACCCCAAGCTAGAAGCTATGGGATAATGCTTGACTTTTGACCATACACCTTGCTATTTTCATGGGAGACCTATATTTCCTCTCAACAACACCATTCTATAAAGGTGTGTATGAAATTATACATTGTTGCTTTATCCAATGTTCAATGAGAAATGCATTCATTTAGAAGACATATATTGTTCCCCTTGATCAACACAAAGGGTGCCCATTTTACATGTTGATAGGTTTTCAACAATAAACAATAACTATTTGAAGCATATAAGCACTTCAAAGTTTTAATCTAGTAGGTATATCCATGTATGCTTGGAAAATTCATCAATAAAAGTCACAAATTAAAGGTAATTGCCAAAAGATCATGTTTGCATAAAATCGTAGACATCATGTGAAGAAGCTATATTTTTTGTTAAGCTGTTATATACCAAATTTAGGAAAGGAGTAATGCTACACGTGATAAAAAAATGAAGCCCTCACATACATTTTTGGATGTTGCCTCAAGGTTAGATAAAAAACTTGCATGGTGGATGAAGGTCAAATTGGACCATCTAAGATATCGTAAGGAAAGTGAGTTACTAGGGTCTCAATTACGGATTTCACGGCAATAGTGAGCAACCCTAGTTAGGGGTCTCAAGGGGGTCAATGGCCACCTTAGCGAGGGTCCAAAGGTAGCACACTTAGCTTGATGATAAAGGGAATATCCCATGGAATATTCTCTTTCAAACTCAAAAATCATTCATAGTTGTTAGGTCCATTGAATTGACCTAAGCCATATATGGGGATTATGTGGGTGATGGCCACCCATATTATACCACCCATGTCTAGGCGTCCATGAAATGCCACACCTCTCCATTGGCCTATGTATACATGATTGTTGCAATAAACCAAACATTGAATTGAGCCATGATATTTCTACCTTGTAGTCCCCTATCTAGGGTTATCTAGATCACCATTTAAGCTCTACCATGAGAGCACATAGGTGGACAATGCCATCATCTTTGTACTTGTTTTTAGTAGTAAAATTTGGAAAGTATACTATATGACTTCTCTTCTCTATTCTCCTAGGTTTTCTTGCATAACTACTTTCTTACATGGTATCAGAGCTGTTAGATATCTATTAGTAGAGAATTACTTTATAAACCTACAAGTATATTATATTATCACCATAATGCATGAGTGATAGCTTCATCTTCTGGTGTTGGTGCATCTTCTAATGTTATTGCTTCCACTAACTCACATTTCCACCTGCATTCATTGAAGCGAAGCTTGATGGAGAAAATTACACACTCTATAAGTTCAAGATCTCTACAATTTTTGACCTTTATGAGTTGTTGAAAAATATCATGGGGTCAATGGGGCCTATTTCAGAGTCAATTCCAATGGAAGATCCATGCAATCCTCGAGTGATAGTCTAGATTGATCCAAATCTTCTTCAACCTTGGAAGAGGAAGAATATAGTTGTGCTATCTACCATTATTATGAGTGTAGGTGATTCTATGCTTAATCTAGGCTAGGACAAAACTGATTTGCATGTTGAAGACTTTATCATACAAATCAAACATTTACAAGGTCAACTAGTTGTTGTTGGTGTTTGACTAACACCTAAAGACTCAAGTTAAAACCTCCCCTCTTACCTTTGAAGAGTTTTTTGCAATGCTTCTAGAAGGAGAAAGTTCTTGAATAATAGGGTAGACTCAAATGATTGCAACATTTTAAGCAAACATAAAGGGAAAAGGATCTTCTAATAGTTTAAAGAAAAATTCAAAGAAGAAAAATTTCATCACTGAAAACTTTTTCTATTGCAAAAAGAAGGGTTATGCCATTAAGAATTGTAAGACGAAGTTAGTTGATGAGAGAAATGGTACTCTCAAATCCACATGGAAGAATAGGGAATCTATAAATAACACAGAACTTGAATTATAGGTTGCCATAGAGGATATTTGTACATCTATCCAAACTTTGTGGATGAAACTTGGATATTAGATAGTGGAGCATCTTGCCACATGACCAGTAAGAAGGACTGATATACTTTCTTAATGACTCTACAATAACCCATCAATGTAGAGGTAGGCAATGAATCCAAATGTCTAGCTGAAGGAATTGGAACCATCTCTTTTGATTTTTCAACTCGTGTGAGAGAAAATTCTATGATGTTTTGTATGTTCCTACGTTAAAAAGAAATTTATTGTTAGTTTCTTCAATAACAAATTGTGTTCTTGGAGCACATTTCGAAAAGGATGGCACAAAATTTTTGGATGGAATAAGTAATGCATCCTCACTCTTACAAAAGACAAAGATACAAGTAGACTTTGGCATTGATGTTTTGGACACCTTGGATATCTTTTCTTAAAGATATACAAAGAAAAGAGATGGTAGGACATTTATCAATATTTTTAAATTTGCAAGAACCATGTGAAGCCTGCATGATGGGCACATAACAAAAGAAGACAATTCCAAAAGAGAGCAGCAATCAAGCTCAAACTCCTCTAGAGTTGGTACATGTTGATATGTGTGTTAAAATGTCTACTTCAGATCTCTCTACTTTTTGCTGATAGTTGATGATTATATCTCCCTTATTCTAGATCATATTGGCTCCCCACTCAAAGTCAATTAAATCAATTCATGGCTCTATGTAGAAGGTTTCTATGGGGGAAACAACAAAATCAATAAGGTTTCTAGGGATACTTCTTGTTTAGATAACTCTAGAGTTGTTCTTCACATTCATAACATCCACCACTCTTAAATGAAGAACTACAAGTATTAGTAATAGGGATTCCAAAGCTTTACTCCTTAGAAGAAATATTACCATTTGCGGGTTAGAAAGAGATGGAGATATCATTCTCTATGGGAAATTGATTTCCCCTTACTTATTCGTCCTAAGGCAACCAACTTACTTTATTAAGATGCTAAGAGCTCGATTTACCATAAAAAGGTTGTCCTTTTTCCCTCCTTCATCTACCTTAAAAGTGATTCTATTTTAAAGCCTCTATTTAGCTTGGTTGGATTGCAATAGACATAGAAATTTCCTACTTTTAAAGCACATAATCCGTTGAAGGCTAATATCCAAACTTGGGTAGATTTTCAAGACAATTACCAACTTCTTACTAGCAGTAAAAAAACAAAAGAAAACACAATATCATTACATGCTACTTATCAAAGGTTATTAGCATGATTAAAAATAAACGAGATTTTAAATGTACTTGAGGTTTCCCTATACCTATAAGGCATATCTACTTCATCTCGCTCATATTGCAACAAGGTGTGTGGACTGCCAAAAAAGCTCTCAAATCCATAAAAGGTGGTGGCAGTTGTAAGAGTTGTAAGAGAGACCTCATGTAAGAGTTGTAAGAGATGTTCTCAACTAAGAGTTGTAAGAGAGAGCTCATGTAAGAGTTGTAAGAGATGTTCTCAACACGAGCTCTGCAAATGATTTTCTTCAACTATCCCCACTAAAAAAAACCTACCCAAATGATATGCACTAGGCCTATCATTATGTGCATCCTCAACCTTACAAATGGGACGAGATTCTTGTTGGCTCTTATATAGATATGAATATTTCTCTTTGGAATCACTACCAGTAGAGAGTATAATATTTGTGGAGTTGTTGGACTCTAAGCATTTTGGTGGGCAATTCAGACTTATAGTTACAATCCCGTTTCCTATCTCCTTAGAGACTTGCTAATGCAAGTTTCCCAACGGATGAAGAACCGGGAGTAGCCGGTAGATTTCGACCGTTCTCTCGCTAATAGATTTCAAAACACACATTCCCTCTCATGTTTGGACACAGCAGTGAACAGCAGCACGCACCCGCAGAGAATTACGCACGGGATAAGGAGAAAGAGAGGGAGTGGTAGAAAACGTCATTCCTCAATTCTTTTCATCGAATGACAACGTCAAACATAGCTTAGACTGCATGCCTATATGGCAGAAGACGAGATGATATTGACGGAAACCCTCATCTATTCTCTCCATTGATGTGCTGTTCAGAGCTCTTGTAGAGAATCAGACACTGTCTATCAGAGCAAATCTGGCACTGTCTATCATTGGTGAGCGAGAAGGACAACATGGCCGTATGGAGATCTTGATCCAGTTCGGTACTCTTCAAGCATTTTTTAGCTGAAGATACAGAATCGTTCAGCTGTATGATTCTGAATCCTCAGCATCAAGATCCAGCCTATCCTGTTGTTATTTCCTTTAATTTTCTTGTCTTGGATAAGGATTCGAGGTCTCCCGCTTTCAGCTATGGTGGAAGTCGAGATGAAGGCACGTAATTTGCACATTTTCCCTTCATTCTATGCATTCTAGATTTTTGGAGTCTTTTTCAAGCGTTATATGGGTTTGACGTGCTGCATTCTGTTATTTCCTGGTTTCGCATTTCTCAGAGTGAGAACCAGCAGAATGATTCTATGAAGGAGAGGCGATGGACACTGGACGATTTTGACGTAGGGAAGCCCCTTGGAAGGGGGAAGTTCGGAAATGTCTATCTAGCTAGAGAGAAGAAGGTAGTCGCTGCCTTCCAATTTTCTTTCATGCAGAGGACGAAATGCTTTCATTGTCTAACTGACGAATTTAATCCTGTTCTATTTGTGTCGCGGCACAGAGTAAATACGTTGTTGCTCTGAAAGTTCTGTTCAAGAATCAGTTGCAGCAATCACAGGTTGAGCATCAGTTAAGACGCGAAATTGAGATTCAAAGTCATCTTAGGCATCCAAATATATTGAGACTTTACGGTTACTTCTATGATCAGGTATGCTGATGACACACATGTATGATACTCGTGACCTGTTTTGTGCGCATTTATAGGCACCTTAATCCAGCCGTCGTAGCGTGTCGATGAAATTGTCACAATGATTCTGTTTTCAAATTTGTAAAGGATTATCAATAAGATTGCAGCTCCCTATTGTACACCTGTTGATAGAGGGTTGTTAATTAACATTATATGTATCTACGCTGCATGTTGACAGAGGGCTGGTAACATTACATGTATCTTATTTGATACATATATCTTCTTCGTGACAGACCCGTGTGTATCTGATCCTGGAGTATGCTCCGAAAGGGGAATTGTATAAGGAACTGCAGCGCTTCAAAGTTTTCAGTGAAAGAAGAGCTGCTACAGTAACGTCCTATTTTTCATAGCGTACATAACTGCTTCATGTTTCACAGACTAGGATGTTCTGACTTTATTGTGATGATATTTCTGATGCTGCAGTATATTGCATCTCTGGCCCGTGCACTGATATATTGCCATCAGAAGCATGTAATACACAGGGACATCAAACCAGAAAATTTGTTAATGGGTATTAAGGTATTGCCAAACTTGCTAATTTCATTATTGGTAATCTCAGTAATGATGTGAATCCATATAGGATTCTTGATCGCTTTCTTTTCTGAACTCTGAATCCTTATCTGTTATGCATACTTATATTTCAGGGGGAGCTGAAAATTGCAGATTTTGGTTGGTCGGTACATACATTTGACAGGAGAAAGACTATGTGTGGAACGTTGGACTATTTGCCACCAGAGATGGGTACACGCCTGATTATTTTATTCTGCTAAGTGATATGGGATAAAAGTCCTTTTTGAATGGTGCTTTTCAATTCTGTACTGGTACTCACCATGGGTGGTGTCTTATGTCAGTGGAAAGCAAGGACCATGATGCAGGTGTCGATATCTGGAGTTTGGGTGTTCTATGCTATGAGTTTCTTTTTGGAACACCACCATTTGAAGCAGCTAAGCATTCGGACACTTATAGAAGGTTTGCTGCTAGTACTATTTTCCATGTTCTTTGGCCTTGAAGGAAATATACACTTCACATTTCCTCTTTGGGGCATGGAAGATGTGCACAACCTTATGACATAGAATGGGTTATGCAGGATAATTAAGGTGGACTTGAAATTCCCTGTTAAACCCTTTGTTTCTCCCCAGGCAAAAGACCTGATTAGTCAGGTAATCTCACTACTCTAGACAATGTTCAAGTCGTAAGTAATTGTAGAGATAACGTAATTTTAAAAAATATGCAGCTTTTGGTGAAGGATTCTGCACAGAGGCTCCCGCTGGAGAAGGTCCTCACCCATCCCTGGATTCTGGCGAATGCTGATCCTAGTGGAGTCTATGCCATGTGAAGCAAAATTTCATTCAGCTTCTTGCTGTGTTTCAAAGCTACCTCCTACTGTTGTTCCTGGGCAATACTGGGGCAGGAGGTGCTCTCCTCATAGAGACTCTAACTCCCTTCTCGGTTGTCTCTTCATATTCTTCCTGCCCTCTTGGAAACCGTTGTGTATGGAAGTTTGGAAATCTGCGTGCACAGGATTCTCACGTAGATTTTACCTGAATGAGAAATTGGCAGTGGAGCCCACTCTTTCAGAAATAGAACTTCCAATATGTCCATTTTCTGTATGGATTTGTGATACTGATTCACTTGGAAACTGCACCCTATAAATCCTTTTGAGAGCTAGTTGTTTTTCCTTTATTAAATTTCCCTTTGGCCATGGTAGGCTGATTTATTTCTGTTTTGTGATACTTATATTTCTTCTTGTTGATCTTATTATAAAAGGTATTCAACCAATGAAGTTAAACACAAAAAATGTCATGAATTATTGATAATGTTTGACAAATTGCTCAAGTACAAATATAAAAAGTGTTCAACAAATCAATAATGTTCTACGAATTGCTGTAGGACAATATCAGAGCTTGGGAGTGAAGTGGAGCAGACAACATTTAGTACTGATCGTATTACAATGGTTGTTTGAACTTGTGATTCACAGCTGCTTTTTAGTTATGAGCATAATAGTGCATTGGTGATGAAAGGCCATTTTTGTATTAATGCCAAGTGAAAAATTTGAGAGCTTGTGAGTAAGCGGAGAAAAGGGAGATTCACATGAGAACAATTGGAGGCAAGTGGTGATGAAAGGCCATTTTTGTATTAATGCCAAGTGAAAAATTTTAAGAGCTTGTGAACAAGTGGAGAAAGGTAGATTCATTGGTGATGGTTATTTGGATGTGTGATTCACGTGAGAATAATTGGATATGGGTAAGTGGTGATGAAAGGCCATTTTCGTATTAATGCCGAGTGAAAAATTTAAGAGCTTGTGAACAAGTGGAGAAAGGGAGACTCATTGGTGATGCTTGTTTGGATGTGTGATTCACATGAGAATAATCGGATGTAGGAAAGTGGCAACAGCTGCAATTCTAGTTATGACTTGCAATCAAATAGCATTGGTTATGCGATCAAGCTTGTGAGGAAATGGAGCAAAGGAAATTTGATAGTGGTGGTTGTATGAATGTATGATTATGCGATCAAGCTTGTGAGGAAATGGAGCAAAGGAAATTTGATAGTGGTGGTTGTTTGAATGTATGATCCACATGATAAAATGATTTAGGCAAGTAGTACATCGAGCTCTCTCTATATTTGATTTGATATTGTTAGTGAACCCAGCATGATTGATTCTACATCTCGACACTAAGTTCTAATTGTAAGCAAGTAGCATTGATGATTGCAGGCAGATTGTGAACTGTACAGCATTGCAATGGGCCCATCATTGGTGATGTATGTAGGTGGGCAGATTGTGAACTCATAAAATGATTTAGGCAAGTAGTACATGATAAAATGATAAGGCAAGTAGTACATGATAAAATGATGAAGGCAGGCAAGTACACAACGAGCTCTCTATATTTGATCTGATGCTGTTAGTTAACCCAGCATGACTGACTCTACACATTGACACTAAATTCTAATTGTAAGCAAGTAGCATCTGATGTATGCAGACAGTTTGTGAACTGTACAGCATCGCAATGTGCCCATCATTGGTGATGTATGTAGGTAGGCAGATTGTGAACAGTATAGTGAACCATATCATACACTAGAAAGCCTTTACTCATCTCAGATGCTATGTATATTGTATCGAGCTTGAAGAGCTTTCACAATCATACAATTGAGCCTTTACTGATGTCAGATGCATAGGAGGCAAGGCAGCCAACATGTCACAAACTTGTATACTGTATATTGTATCAAACTTGAAGAGACTTCACAATCATACACTAGAAAGCCTTTACTCATCTCAGATGCTATGTATATTGTATCGAGCTTGAAGAGCTTTCACAATCATACAATTGATTGAGCCTTTACTCATGTCAGATGCATAGGATGCAAGGCAGCCACAACATGTCACAAACTTGAAGAGCCTTTACAGTTGTATCAAACTTGAAGAGCCTTTACAGTTGTATCAAACTTGAAGAGCCTTCACAGTCATATGATAGAAAGTCTTCACAGTCATATGATAGAATTATGCATATCGTATCAAACTGCCTTCACAATCATACAAACAAAAAGAGAAGGTAGACACAACATTCAACTACAATGTTGAATTATGCATTTTGTATCAATTTTGAAGAGCCTTCACAATCAACAGCCTTTACTCATCTCAGATGCATAAGAGCAAGGCAGCCACCAACATGTCACAAACTTGAAGAGCCTTCACAGTTGTATCAGACTTGAAGAGCCTTATCATATATATTTTCAAAAGTCTTCACTCATCTAAGATGCATAGGAGACAAGGCAGCCACAGCATGTCACGAACTTGAAGAGCCTTCACAGTCATATGATAGAATTATGCATATCGTATCAAACTGCCTTCACAAGCATACAAACGAAAAGAGAAAGGTAGACACAACATTCAACTACAATGTTGAATTATGCATGTTGTATCAACCTTGAAGAGCCTTCACAATCATACAACAGCCTTTACTCATCTCAGATGCATAGGAGCAAGGTAGCCAACATGTCCAGTCCCCAAAGCTGTTATTTACTGAGCAAACCAACATGTCCAGTCCCCAAAGCTGTTATTTACTGCACCCATCGCGATGCTATATTGCTTGCTTATATTTAGAATGTAGTGTCATTGTGTAGAATCAGGCATGCAAGGCTAACCACATCAAATCAAATTTAGAGAGCTCGATCTGTTACAGCCTAAATCCTTCGCCTTCACAAGCTTGAAGAGCCTTCATCAAACACAATTGTTCAGCCTTCATCATCAATACATGCCAAAACTACACTTGTTCATGTTCACAAGTCAATCGATGTCCACCTTTGACACTTCATCACCTATGCTATATTTGTTCAAAACTACAAAAATCAATCATGCAATATTGTATTGAACTTAAAGAGCCTCCCAAGGTTGAAGAGCCTTCACAAGCTTGAAGAGCCTTCATAGTTTTATCAAGCTTGAAGATTGAAGAGCCTTCATCAATCACACTTGTTGAGCCTTCATCATCATTACATGCCAAAACAATTTCTTCATCACAAATGCCACTTGTTCATGTTTGCAAGTCAATCAATGTCCACCAATGCTATAGTTGTTCAAAACTATAGAACTCAATCATGCATATTGTATCAAACTTAAAAAGCCTCCCAAACTTGAAGAGCCTTTGTAGTTGTTTTAAACTTGAAGAACCTTCATAGTCAATATAATAGAAAACCCTTACTTAGCTCAGATGCATAGGAGACAAGGTGTAGAGACTACAATCAACTACAATGTTAATTCATGTATATTGTATCAAATTTGAAGAGCTCTTCAAGTTTGATACAACTGTGAAGGCTCTTCAAGTTTTGGGAGGCTCTTTAAGTTTTATACAATATGCATGATCGAGTTCTGTAGTTTTGATCAAGTATAGCATTGGTGATGAAGCGGCAAAGGTGGACATTGATTGACTTGTGAACATGAACAAGTGGCATTTGTGATTAAGATATTGTTTTGGCATGTAGTGATGATGAAGGCTGAACAAGAGTAATTGATGAAGGCTCTTCAAGCTTGATAAAACCATGAAGGCTCTTCAAGCTTGTGAAGGCTCTTCAAGTTTTGGGAGGCTCTTTAAGTTTTATACAATATGTATGATTGAGTTCTATAGTTTTGATCAAGTATAACATTGGTGATGTAAGTGTCAAAGGTGGACATTGATTGACTTGTAAACATGATCAAGTGGCATGTGTGATGAAGAAATTGTCTTAGCATGTAGTGATGATGAAGGTTCAACAAGTGTGATTGGTGAAGGCTCTTCAAGTTTGATAAAACTATGAATGCTCTTCAAGCTTGTAAAGGTTCTTCAAGTTTGATACAATGTGCATGATTTAGTTTTGTAGTTTTGAACAAATGTAGCATCGATGACAAGTGAAAAGGCTTATTGTGCCAATAAAACCATCTAGCTTGTGATCAGGACCATGAATTCTACACATGTGCACATGTGAAAAGAAGGTGAATTACAAACTCATCCTATTGACAAAAGGGGCAAATGTTATTAATGTGTTGAATTCTATTGAAATTTTGTGTCCACACCAAATTGCTTCATGTAAGAGGAGCTAGTTAGGCATGGCTTCTTTAATATTGTGGGAGAGGGAACATATATTGCATATTTCTATTGAGTCCAATTCCAATTGATTTGCTATTTATTGTTAAGCTTAGAAGTGAGGGCAATCATGATCGATTCATTAGTTTATCCTCTTGTCACCGTCTTCTTCCATTTTTGAATGTCACCGACTTCCCAAATCCTTTGATCTTGCACTTGGATGGTTTGAGATAGAATGCAGTAGGGTCTTTTGAGAAATATCAAATGTATTATACATAGAATGGAAGTCAAGGATTCGACCTTCATCATCCATGATGTTAGAGAAGTTACAAATACCACAAATGGAGAGCTTATGACATGTTTTGAAAAAGCTTCAATTGAGGGGAGGGTACAAACTGTCAAACCATATTTTTTGCTTGTTGGTTCATATGAATTTAATTTTTTGGGACTTATGTTTCAGAGATTGCCGTGCTTGCAACACAACACGCTTTGAAAGAAAATAGGGCCTTTAGCTTGAAAATCTTGACTGTGAAAGTAGATTGTTTTAGGTAGAGACCTGTCCAAGCTAGAAAATTGATGACATCTTTTGAAAAAGCTTCAATTGAGGGGAGGGAACGAACTATCAAACCATATTTTGTGCTTGTTGGATGAATCTAATTTTTTTGTGTTTGAGAGATTTCCATGCTTGCAACACCCTTTGAAAGAAGACAGGGCCTTCAACCTAAAATTCTTGAGTGCTGAAATAGATTGTTTTAGGTCGAGACCTATCCAAGCTAGGAAACCGATGGTGAAACCTAGAAGCAGATAATTTATAAGCATTGAGCCCCAAAGATTTGATGATTTAAGGGCCTTGAAAATCCATTTGGTTGTAGCTCTTCTAGCATTTTTTTTAATGTCTAGAATGCCAATAACTTTCTCAAGGTTAGGAAGACAACAACTAGTTGACCCTAAAAGTTCTTTTAATTTGGCGAGAAGAGCCCTAGAAAAGATCAGACTTAGAAGGGAGAAGCCAAGAGGCATACTGAGCAACTTGAATATTTCCCATCCTTGATAGTCTTACCTTGGGTCATTCCATTTTTGAACTTTGAGCTTAAGTTTGGATAGAATCCAGATCCATTTGGTTCTAGGGGAAATGTTGAAGCCAAGAGGCATACTGAGCAGCTTGAATATTTCCCCATCCTTGATAGTCTTGCAATCGACCTAGAGAAGAAAAGTGGGGAGCAAGAGTACTAAAGGATTTGATGAGAGTCTTGTCGTGTTTGATCACAAAGCCACTAACCTTACAAAAAGTAGACATAGAAGTCCAAAGGAACTCTATGCTCGTGGATCATTATGAATATTTGCATTGGTATCATAAGCATACCACTGAAGTCCTTGCACCATAGGTGAGCTGGCTGAACTCTCACTTCTTGAGGTGAACATTGTGAGTTCAACCCTCCTTCAAGGACATGCATGGGTCAATTTGGGCTTTGGGCTGTCCAAACCAGATGCCTTCAGGCATCCCTTTCCTAGTGTTGCCTTGGCTATCTAACCCTTGCTTTGTGGGATACGAGATATTCAAGCCTCGGTATCTCAGGCTTTGGTTGAACTCGCTCTTAAAAAAAAGGCATACCACTCGAGGAGAAGATCTTCCATAGCACCCACAATTGTAATCTCTCACAAGGTACCTTTAGAACAAACATAATGAAGCAGTTATCCCAAAACATCAACAACAATCACAAAGAAAAGGGGCAAGGGGACATCCCTATCAAATAGAGCATTCAAGGGGGGATGGCCTTAAAAAGAACCTCATTGACCACAATCTTACTGGGCAACTTGGCAATCAAATAGTGCACATTAGGATGAAATCCCAATCAGTCTTATTATTGGCTTTGCGAAAGTCAATTTTGAAGAATATAAATTCTTGTTTCTCTTCTAGATCATGATGCATACCTTCCCAAATGGAGATAATGGTATCCAAGAAGAACCTACCATGACTAAAGCCTTTTTGCTCAAGGTAAATGCTTTGTTTCATGTAAGGGCTAATTTGGGTAGCAACTCATTTGCAATGATCTTGTGGATAGTATTAAGACAGGTGAAAGATCTCCAATTACTAGGCAATCTTCTATCACCTATTTTGTGAATTATCTTGATTACACCCTGATTGATGAAGGTAGATAAATGCTTTCTCTTAGCATAATCATTCCAAATTACCAAACTTAGTCAAGCTAATTTGGAAGAAAATGCTTGGAAGAATTCAATAGGTAAACCATCAAGACCAATGGGTTTGCCTTTCTTGAGAGCATGAATTCAAGAAAGAAGCTCTATAGGTTGGTCGAATTGACTTTTCACCTGTATATTAATGGTCTTATTCCTAGTAGTAGAAACTGTGTCGGAAGCTTTCCAACAATCATGTACAAGGGGGAGGGGGGAAAAATAAAAGTTATGAAAAAAACTCAATGTTGGAGATCGAGGCCTACAAAAGCACACAAACAACACAAGGAAGAAGAATCTTTGAGAATGAAACAATTTTGAACGTATCACCAAGTGAATGTACAAAGGTAATTGACCGATCAGAGGGAAAAACCTTCTAAAGAGTGAAAAACGTGCCCCAATAGTCCTAAGTGTGGTCACACGCATCACCACCAAAATATATCAACAAATCTCCCTAGGAGTGATGCAGTGAACAAGCAACTCACACTCAGAGAAGTTGTGGTCAATTTTTAGTTAATCATCTTATCACCATCTTCTTCCATATTTAAATGTCACGTGCTTCTTGAATCCTTTGATCTTGCACTTGGATGGTTTGGGACACAATGTAGTAGGGTATTTGATAAATACCAAATCTATTATGCATGGAATGGAAGTCAAGGATTTGACCTCTATCATCCATGATGTCAGAGAAGCTACCGATACCACAAATGGAGAGCTTATTGTTGGAACAAAGAAATCACCAATTGATGATTATGAAGTGCTTGAAGCAGGTCATAAATCAAAATGAATTCAAAGAAGTCATCGAAGGAAGTAAAGAGATCTCAGAAATGTAGCTTGTATACATATGTACATTACAGATGAAAATTCTTGAACAATAGGTATGAATGTTCATTAGAATGATAAAGGAATAATGTAATAGATAGGGGATGAGTCTAGAATCATATGTATAGAAGTCAATAATGTAAAGAAATTAGTATGAGAGTCATTAGAAGTCAAGAGTTCATGTGATAGATGTGTAGAGAGTCATCTTTCTGAGTTAGCATCGAGTCTTTCTCTGATTTCTCTCAACCTGATCAAGTGGATCAGGAAATCTTTTGTGCACATCTAATTTAGAAGCTAATAAAGCTATATTCAAAGTTCCATGGTCTAATTCCTTTCAGGTTGTGTGTATGATCAATAGGAACATGTATATGTAAAGTCTGCAGATAAAGCTCTCAGAGTTGCACATATTTTCGTGTTAGAGTTTTGCTTAGATCTCAATGCAAAGTGTAAAGTTTTTGATAACTCCACATTCAAAATCTAAGTTAGAAGGTAAGGAAGCTATGGCTAAAAGCATTTAACAAAACAAGACTTGTATTGTGAGAAATCAACTTGAGAAGTTGACTATGCCAAAGTGGGTTGTTGAGAAAGACAATTTCTGATATATATTTGGTCTTAATGATCGAATCAGAGTTTTAATGATTCTTTTGAAGATCTAATGAACGTTATGATTGTGCAAAGGTAGCATGGAGGTATGTGCATCATTAGATTGAAGAAATTTGAAGATGCTTGCAGGTAATGAAGTTAATCTCTGAAGCAGACTCTTTGAAGAGGAAGAAACTTCACACAAAGAAGTGTTTGTGAATGATTTTGTAAATCATAGTAACATTCCTGTAAAGTTTGGCCTATGACTGATATAGAAGAGTTCTTAAATCAGCATAGATCAAGCATTTGGAGATTTAGAGGTCTCCATCAGTGGTATCAGAGCAAAAGGTGCAATATAAAGTGAAGTAAAGAGCATTTGAAGTCCCGACTGTTGCAGACATTGAAGTTTCTTCTAATTGAAAGTGGACAAGATTAAAGTCTTGAGGAAAACCTGAAGAAGTGTGAAGATTGAGCTCGAGAGGATATGAAAGATTGAAGTTTTGCATTAAAGGTACCAAGCATATTCATTTATCTTAACATTTTCAGAGACAAAGATCAAAATAAGGGAGAAAGCTTGTAGATTGATAAGCTAGATAGGGAAAACTATCTAGCTTGGTCCATGAGGATGGAGGCACACCTCAGGAGCAAAGATTTGATGGCATTCATTACAGGAGAAGAAGAGAAGCCTGAGTTTGAAGATCCTGGTGTTCCAACTAGGTAAGAGCTTGCAGATTTGAAGAATTGGATGAAGAAGGATGCTCAAGCTAGGAGTATCATTTACATGGCTGTAAATGATTATCTTCTACCTCACCCTGTTTGGCAGCTAACCCTATTTTGCATGCTAGGACTAAACACATAGAGATTGAGTATCATTTCTTTAGAGAAAAGGTACTTGACAAAGAGATTGAAGTCTTGTATACACCAACAAAAGAGCAAGTTGCATATATGTTGACAAAGAGCTTAGATGGACCTAAATTACAAAAATTCAAAGAGATGGCAGGAATAAAGAAGAATGATATAAAAACAATTAGTGATTGAGGGGGAGCTGTTGGAACAGAGCAATCAAATCAGAGTTTTAATGATTCTTTTGAAGATCTAATGAATGTTATGATTGCGAAAAGGTAGCATGGAGGTATGTGCATCATTAGATTGAAGAAATTTGAAGATGTTTGCAGGTAATGAAGTCAATCTCTGAAGCACACTCTTTGAAGAAGAAGAAACTTCACACAGAGAAGTGTTTGTGAATGATTTTGTAAACCATAGTAACATTTGTGTAAATTTTGGTCTATGATTGATATAGAAGAGTTCTTAAATCAGCATAGATCAAGCATTTGGAGATTTAGAGGTCTCCATCACTTATGACATGTTTTGAGAAAGTCTCAATTGAAGGGAGGGTGCAAAGTCTCAAACCATATTTCCTGCTTGTTGATTAAGGTGAATTTAATTTTTTGTGTTTGAGAGATTGCCTTTAGCCTAAAAATCTTGAGTGTTGAAGTAGATTGTTTTAGGTTGAGACGTGTCCAATCTAGAAAACCAATAGTGAAACCTTTAAGCATATATTTTTTAAGCATTGAGACCCAAAAATTTCATGAGTTAAGGGCCTTGAAAATCCATTTGGCTGTAACTCTTCTAGCATTTTTATTTCAATGTCTAGAATTCCAAGACCTTTCTAAAGCTTAGGAAGATAACAAGTATTTGAAACTAAAAGGTTCTTTAATGTGGCCAGAAAAGCCATAGACAAAGTTAAGTTGAATTGATTTGGCCTCTTGAAGTTCAAACTTAGAACGAGTGAAGCCAGAAAGTTGAATAATAATTGTAGGAACAATATAATGGTTATAAAGAAAGATTGTAAAGGAAATATTGAACCTTGGGTCATCCCATTTTTGAAATTTGAGCTTAAATTTGTAAGAATCTCGATGCACCAGGTTTTCGGGCAAAGGTTGAAGCTAAGAGGCATAGAAAGCAACCTGAAGATTTTCCCATCTTTGATAGTCTTGGTGTTCCCCTCAAGAAAAAAAGTGGGAGCAAGAGTACTAAAGGACTTGATGAGAGTCTTGTTGCATTTGATCACAAAGCCACTAGCCTTACAAAAAGTAGACAGAAGTCCAAAAGATCTCTATGCTCATCATAGCACCCACAATTGTAATCTCTCACAAGGTACCTTTAGAACAAGCATAATGAACTAGCCATCCCAAAACATCAAGAGAATTGCAAAAAGAAGGGGGCAAGTAGACAACCCTATCATATAGAGCATTAAAGAGGGAATGACCTTAGAAAGAACCTCATTGACCACAATCTTGTTGGGGGATTTGGCAAGCAAATAGTGCACATAATGGATAGTTTTATCTCCAAAACAACAATAAATAAGGGATTGGAAGATGGAATCCCAATCAATCTTATTGTTGGCTTTGTGAGAGTCAAATTTGAAGAATATAAATTCCTGTTTGTCTCCTAAAGCATGATGCATATTTTCCCAAAGGGAAATAATGGTATCCATGAAGAACCTATCATGAGTAAAACCTTTGTCTTTAGGGTGAACTATTTGTTTTCTGTAAAGGATAATTTGGGTACAAGACATTTTGCAATGATTTTATTGTATAAAGACATGTGAAAGATCTCCAATTACTAGGTGATCTTCTATCACCTTTTTTGTGAATTATCTTGATTATACCCTGATTGATGAAGGTAGGTAAATTTTTTCTCTTAGCAGAATCATTCCATATTTCCAAAATTAGTCGAACTAATTTCAAAGATGTTGGAGTTAGACGTTTGTGGAAGCACACAAAGAAGAAGAAGAAGAAGCTTGGAGCACAACACACAATACTGAATGTATTACCACTAGAATGTACAAAGATAAGTAACCTGTTAGGTCTATAGGCATATATACAAGCTGGGGGACAACAAATCCCCCTTGGGAGTGATGCGGTGAACAAGGATTTGACACTCATGTATAAGGAAGTGCCAATCTATGTGGAATCAATCCACAAAAGGAAGTAAGCCCAAAGCTTTGCAGAAAGCTTAAAACTTCTCCCTAGGCATAGCCTTCGTGAAAAGGTTTGCAATGTTCTCCTGTGTGGGCACATATGCCAAGCTAATCTCTCTAGCAGAGAACCTCTCCTTGACATAATGATAATGCACCTCAATGTGCTTAGTGCGAGCATCAAACATACACCTCTTCATGCAACTCACCATTCAAAAATGTTGTTTTAATGTCCAACTGATGTACATTCCAACCATGATGAGCTGCAAGTGCACAAATGCTACAAACAATAGTCATTTGGCGAGTAGGTGCAAAGGTTTCATCAAAATCAATGCCTCTTTCCTACACATAACCCTTTGCAACAAGCCTAGCCTTATACGTGTCAACTATTCCAACAAGTTTACACTTCAGCTTGTATACCCACTTTGGCCTTCTTGCCAGGAGGTAAGTCACATAAAGATCAGGTACCATTTTTCATGATAGCATCATATTCAGATTGCATCAGAGCCATCCAATGTTTAGAATTTTGTGTTTCATCAACTAAAATAGGTTCAGTCTCATCACAGAGACTAGATGCAACCATAGCACAACAATTTGATGCAAAAAATCACTATGACAGCTTGAATGAGTACAATATGATAGACATGCATCTAATTTTCTATCATGCAAAGTCTGCACTAGCCATTTTGGCATAGTTTTTGCCTCCTCAATATCAGCTCTCTCATCAACAAGTGCATCATGCAAATCTGCATCAGAAATGGAATGATCTACATTATCACATGAAACTTGCAATGGCTGAGAAGTTGCCTCATAAGGACCAACATTAGACTATCCACCTGTAAAAAGAGGCAGCAAAGCATCATACATGTCTTTGGAGCTAACAAATGTCTCCTTGGTACATGAAAGTAAAGGCTGAATAGCGTCTTCCATGTTTTTCTCGCACTAATGCATATCCCAGACAACCAAAAACACACAGATGAGCAATGGATGGCTTGCAACTATGGAAAGCCTCATATGGAGTGATAGAATGTGCTTTAGTGGGACACCTGTTAAGTACATATGTTGTACACATGACAACCTCAAGCCAGAAACTATGTGGTAAAGCCTAACTCTTGACCATACACCTCACCATCTCCATGAGTGACCTATTCTTTCGTCCAACAACTCCATTTTGTTGAGGTGTATACGACACTGTACACTAATGTTTTATCCCATGTTCAACCAAAAATGCATTAAAGTCAGAGGACATATATTCCCCCCCTCGATCAGAACAGAGGGTGCCCATTTTACATGCTGTCAGATTTTTAGCCAAAACCAAAAACTGTTTGAAGCACATGAACACTTCGCACTTTTTTTTCAATGGATATACCCATGCATGCCTGAAAAATAATCAATGAAAGTCACGAAGTACAGATAGCTTCCAAAAGAGGGTGTCTGCATAGGACCACAGACATCACTATGTACAAGCTGCAATTTTTTAGTAGCCCGAACTGAACCATCTTTTGGAAAGGAAGAACGCTGCATTTTGGCCAAAATACAACCTTCACAGACATGTTTTTCGGGTGCCTCAAGTTTGGGCAAAGAGGACACCATTTCAGGTTGTAGGCATAGCAAACTAGCAAAATTTAGATGACCAAAGCATGCATGCCAAAGTTTTGCATCTGACATACCTTGAGAATCATGTAGTGCACATGCTGGATCATTCATAGATCTTTCATAGTCTATGAGCTTATATAGCCCATAACATAAAATGCTAGAAGCAATAATCATGTCACCATTTGACAAATCATGAATTGTACATCTACCATGAACAAATTTCACAACCAAACCAATCTTGGCTAATGGTAAAACTGATAACAGATTTTTCTTGATCCTTGGAACAAATAAAGCATCTGACAAGGTAAAAGAACTACCATCAATAGTAGTCAGAATGATTTTACCAACTCCCATGACATGATAAGAGGATTTGTTAGTGCATGTGATAGTATTCCCTGTAGGGGCAAACTCAAGTGAAGTGAAGAAACTGTGCTATGAGGTAATATGTTTGGTTGCCCCAATATCAAAATACCAATCATCTGAGTCTATTGCAGACATACACTACTCATGAGAAGATGGGCCAAAACTGCAAACAATAGTAAACATCCATTCTTCATTCTGCACAAGATTAGTGGACTCTCTTTTTGGTGTAGAGGCCTCTGCAACAACCATTCCCGCCTCTTTCTTCTTTGCCTCTTTTGCAACCAGTTTTGGACAGCTCTTAATGATATGATCATTTTCTTTACAGTATTTGAAAAACCATTTCTGCTTTTCTGATTTCTTCTCATCTTTGTCTTCCTTCTTCGAATGGGCAGCATTTGCAGATTTCTGCTTACTAGTAGAAGAGCTCCATTTTTTTTTGCCCTTTTGACTAGCCAGGAAAGCTTGATCTGCAACACACATAATGGACCTTTTCTGGCTAGAATGATCTTCTTGCAACATAATAGAAACTAAGTCTTCAAATGACAAGGCATTTGGATTGCCTTTCATCATCAAATGAAGAGTAGAAGCAAAAATCTGATATGAGTCAGGAAGACCATTCAGAATGGTCTACACAAGTTAGCTATTTGGTATAACTTCATCAACAGAAATCAACTGTTCCTTCAAATCCTTGATCTTCATCAGAAAACTATCCATAGAATCATCTTCATTCATATGCTCACTCTCCAATTGTTTTCGGAGGTAAGCAACATGAGCCTCATTCCTAGCTTGATACAATGTGGTAAGTGTATCCCAAGCATCCTTAACTATTCTACAAGATCAAATGTGAGGAATAATGACACCTTTGACAAACAAAGCTATCAATGCATGTGCCTTAGCATCTCTACCATCCCAACAAACTTGCTCTACAATAGGTGCAACAAAAACCATAGCACAAATAGGAATCTGCAAAATATCACCATCTTCGCCCTATTAGCTCCAGTACCTGTATTTATAGTTCTATATTCGCAGGTGTAACAGGACGTCTTTTAGCACCTTCCACAATATTCCATAGTCCTTTTGCAACCAATACATGACCCATCATATAAGCCCACAATGGGTAATTCGTACCATCCAATTTATCCTCAACAACCAACATACGAAATACATCACTACTTTCAGCCATGGCCACTGAGTAAGATACCTTGATGCAGAAAATGACTGTATTTGAAAAAGTTGAATAAAACTACCCTGATGAGTTTTGCTAAACCTGTAGTAGACTTCGAGACGCTTATACTAGCGAACTGAAACATGTATATATCTTTGGCACAAGAAGATGAAATAGCTTGCACAAGTGTTGTGATAGTGCATTTGGAGGCCGAAACGAGCTCAGATCGCGATTTCGACACCACAAAATGAAGCTGTTTTGATCTCTGAAACACCCTGAGTATGCTCACCAAATTTTGTGCAATTTTGAGACTACGATTGGAGAGGTGTAGACAATGCCCTAGATAAAGCGACAACTTGCTCTAATACCGATTGTTGCAGTTAGACATCTATGGAAGCACGTGAACAACACAAGGGAGAAGAAGAAGCTTGGAGCACAACACACAATACTAAATGTATTACCACTAGAATGTACAAAGATAAGTAACCCGTTAGGGCTATAGCCATATATACAAGTCGAGGGAAAAAAACCTCCTAAAGAGGGAAAAAAGTGCCCCGGCAGTCCTAGTGTGTTCACACACATGACTACCTAAATATGTCAACAGAAGAGAATGCATGGAAGAATTCAATAGGGAGACCATCAATACCAAGGGTTTTGCCTTTCTTGCGAGCATGAATTCAAGAAACAATTTCATGAAGCTCTATAGGTTGTTGCATTGACTTTTCCATTGTATACTAATGGTCTTATTCCTAGCAGTCAAAACTGTGTTGCAAGATTTCCGCGATCATGTATAAGGGGAGGGGGGGAAGCAAAATTATTATGAAAAAAACTCAATGTTGGAGATCGAAGCCTACATAAGCACACAAACAACATAAGGAAGAAGAAGAATCTTGGAGAATAACACAATCTTGAATGCATTACTAAGTTAATGTACAAAGATAAGTGACTTGCTATGCTTATAGGCATACATAAAATTGGGGGAAAAACCTCCTAAAGAGGAAAAATGTTTTCTCGGTAGTCCTAAGTGTGCTCAAACACATCACTACCATAATATATCAACAAATCCCCCTTGGGAGTTATGTAGTGAACAAGGAGCTAGCACTCATCTATAAGCAAGTGCCAAACAATGTGAAAAGAAATCAATCCAAAAAAGGAAGTAAGCCTTTGCAAAAAGCTTCAAAAATCTGCCTAAGAAGAGCCTTTGTGAAAAGGTCTCCAACATTATCCTGTGTGGGCACATAAGCCAAATTGATCTATAAAATAGAGAGTCTCTCCAGGTACATGCATGTCCATGTACAAATCCATAGCTGTGGTGAATGCTTCCCAGTTGTCATCTGCCTTCAAGCCATTGATGACCTGCCTTACAATTTGCTCTTCATCTATTACCTCTCCAATGCTTCCCAACTGATCTGCTATGTCCTTGAGCTTTGTGACAAAATCAGTCACATTTTGTTTGGGAGCCTTCTTGAGAGTTGTGAAATCCAGCCATAGTTGATGCTTCCTAGCTTTGGTACTTGAAGAGAAGAAGGCTTCAAGTGCATCCCACACTTCCTGAGATGTCTTACAACTTCTAATGTGAGGCAACAAAAAATCTGAGATAGAGTTGAGGAGATAAGACCTTGCAAGTGCATCCTTGGAGCACCATGTGCTCAATCTTTCTTGCTCTTCTTGTGTTGGTTGACTTTTGTTCCTGAAACTTGGCATAACTTCATCTCCAGCCACATAACCATATAAACTTCTACCTTGGAGATAAGCTTCCATCCTTAATGACCAAGCTGAGTAATTACCTCTATCCAATTTGTCAATTGATGAAGGAAATCCATCTGCCATGTTGTCCAACCTTGCTCTGATACCACTGTGAAGAGATGGATAGATATGTGCTTGAAGATGAAGAGGTCTTGCAAAATCCTTGATCTACACCAGCCAAATGAACTCCAGGAGTATATGGTGGGCCCTTTTAGCTTGCCAATGGATGTATTAGACACCCTATGTACCTTGGAAGATCACTCTCAAAAAGATAGATCAAAAGAGATAAGTTGGAGTTAGCTCAGAGGTGAAAACTTGCTATTCTTGGTTCATACACCTGTCCAGTGTTTTACATAATTCTTTGAGCACAACAGCAATTAACTTAATTCCTCTTGAGGAAGTCTAGATAACTTAAAGAGCTAACTTTCAAGAGTAATCTCATCAAAAATAATAAACCACACACTGAGAATGAGTTTTAACAAGTGATGACATCATCCCGATTTTGCTACAGTTTGAGACCAGTGAGCAGAAAAATGAACATAACTCAAAATTTAGGAATGCAATGATTATGAAAATTTGTATGGTTATACTAGACAGTACAAGCTTTAAATCATTGCATTTGGATAAGTAACCACTGAGAAATGGCTCTGACAAGGTGAGTGAAAAAGTCGGGTACCTGACAGAGAAGTGAAGATGAACAGACACTGTTGACTTCAATTGAACATAACTGCAGATTGCGATACCCAAATGCAATGAAAATTGATGAGCATATAGTAGACTTATAGAGCTAACTTTACCAAGTTAAATCACTGAAAATGATGCACCAAGCTCAGAGAAACCATCTCTGCAATCTGACTGAGAAAACTGAGAGATATGGCAGTGAGTAGTATACTTCACAAGAACATGGAAATATGAACTCAAATAATCATCAAAATGAAAGTATATTGCTTGTACAATACAATGACTTACTGATACATATGTGTGCCGTGTAATCACACCTTGATATGGCATAAAGCTCAGCTCTTGGAGGTCTTCACATAGGTCTCTCTAACCACGACTAAAACTGCCATCTATTTATAGTTGAGTTTGGG
The DNA here is from genome assembly GCA_020310875.1 of Ceratopteris richardii. Classification (NCBI taxonomy): domain Eukaryota; kingdom Viridiplantae; phylum Streptophyta; class Polypodiopsida; order Polypodiales; family Pteridaceae; genus Ceratopteris; species Ceratopteris richardii. Next base: position 168,555,499 of record CM035425.1, on the reverse strand, counting down.
AGGCTAACTTCCCTCAATCACTCTCCAATCAATCAATGATTGACTTGATTCTCTACCTACCACAAATCACGAATTCGTGGCTCCTCTTTCCCTTTTTGATCAAGTGGACTCAACCACTTAAGATTCTTTCACTTTTACATTAAGTAAACTCTTCAAAAGTTACAAGAGGTAGTTCACAAGTGAACTTTACATAGTCTTCATTTTAAAGCTTCTTCTATGACTTTGTGGGACTCAAGCCAATACTTAGGCTTGTCATAGACTTGCTCCAACAATCTGCATGCCTCTTGTGAAATCTTAGAGTTGCATCATTATTTAGGAATTGAGTTTGTGCAAGTTGATGGAGGCATTGCTTTGTCTTAAACAAAATATACAAACATTTTGCTTGAACACTATAAACCCATTACCACTCCCATGAAGGTAGATTTATGATTGATTCTTCATGATTCTAGAGATGCATTTGATATTTGCCTCTATTTAATAAGTTTTTGGATACCTTAGTTATGTATGCACCACTCGAATTCATAGTTAGTTTGTTATGTGTTCAGATAAGTAAATTTATGCATAACCCAAACATCAAACATGTTGAAATTTAAGATGCAAGGTTATGTGCATATGAATTGGATAAGAGTCGAAAGATGAGTCAAGATCTAAAGGACACAAAAGAGGTACCACCTTATCCATATGGATTGGATTGGAGCACGAAAATTCACCAAAAGCAAGGGAAGGACAAAAGACAAAAAGTGGAAGGTCATGAGAAGAGAGAAGATGCAAGGGTACATGAAGAGTCAAATGATCCCATGCAAGTTTCTCCCTATTTAGAAGGCTTTTATGTATGTGTTCTCGTGGGGATCTCAAGTAGATAGTTAGAGATGAGACCTTGTTCACATATGCACCAAAGCGTATTAGAATTGCATCGAAAAATATGTTACAAAGCACATAGGTATTCCACTAGTACATCTTTCTATACATAGTCAACTTGTAGAAGCCATTTCTATCTTTGTATATATCCCATTGATGTCACGAGGAAGGAGATAAGGAAGAGAGATCATACACACACTTTCACAATCAAAGAGGAGAGCACGCACAGATTGAGGCAAGGAAGAATAATCTTCTTCTTCTTCTATACATAAAAGGAATGTACAAGAATGACCTAAAAAAACAATACGAGTGTATATATAAAGAATAGTAGATAAGGAAAATTCTAATGTCCACGGATGAGTGAGCTAGCAAGAAACAAATGTGCCATCACTCTCGATAGATAAATCTAGTAAAGCTCAAAGAAGTATCCGTGACATATTCCAGTGTGACCTCTATACATGTCAGAGAAATGAAAAAGTGATACATGTCATCTTGTAGCACATAGGTATTCCACTAGTACATCTTTCTATACATAGTCATCTTGTAGAAGCCATTTCTATCTTTGTATATATCCCATTGATGTCACGAGGAAGGAGATAAGGAAGAGAGATCATACACACACTTTCACAATCAAAGAGGAGAGCACGCATAGATTGAGGCAAGGAAGAATAATCTTCTTCTTCTTCTATACATAAAAGGAATGTATAAGAATGACCTAAAAAAACAATACAACGAGTGAAATATATAAAGAATAGTAGATAAGGAAAATTCTAATGTCCACAGATGAGTGAGCTAGCAAGAAACAAATGTGCCATCACTCTCGATAGATAAATCTAGTAAAGCTCAAAGAAGTATCCGTGACATATTCCATTGTGACCAGTATACATGTCAGAGAAATGATCATCTTGGATCATCACATGTTGAGCTTGATATCTCAACACTCCCCCATCAAGCTCAAGATTATGTCCTCTAATCCAAGCATTTTTCAAAACTTCTTCAGCTTCTTTGCTCCAAGTGCTTTAGTGAAAATAGCAGCAACCTGCTCATTTGTCCTCACATAAACAAGATCAATATCACATGCTAATACCTTCTTTTTCATGAAGTAATAATGTATCTCGATATGCTTTGTTCTAGCATAAAAAATAGGATTTTGTGCTAACTAAATGCTACTAAGATCATCCCAATAGATGATGATCCGGTTTTGCACTTCCACACCTAAATATGCAAGTAGCATCTCTAACCATGATGCTTTGCATGTTGCCATTGCAGCACCTCTACACTCAGCTTCTGTACTCGCCAATGCAACAGTGGGTTGCTTCTAGCTACTCCATGTAATAGTTGTACTCCCAAGTGAGAATCGAAAGCCACTAGTAGATCTTCTATCTGGAATACTACCATCCCAATCTGCATCAGTGTATCCATGAACCTACAAATCTACATCAGCTTCATAAAACAATACATAATCCAAAGTAGCACTTAGATAACGTAGAGTGCACCTCAGAGCATCTAAATGCAGCTTCTTGGGAACCTGCATAAATTGACTTTCAAGTCCAATAGTGTAGCTTAGATCAGGCCTTGTAATTGTGAGATATATCAAACTCCCCATAATTTTCTTGTACATAGTAGCATTTTCCAATGCTTCACTTGATATAGTATCCAACTTCAAATTCTAATCTAATGGCATAAAAATTGGCTTACAATCAACCATACCGTATATTCTACAACATGCTCAAGGCATATTGCCTTTGCGACATCCATATGCCTGTTTCTATATGTATAAACTAAATGCCCAAGAAATAGCACAACACACCAAGATCTTTCATGTCAAATTCCTACATAAGGAGTTATTTTACCTCTTTAATGCTTTCTTCATTATTACCACCTACAATCAATTCATTGACATAAATAGCTACATTCATGATGGCATCAACACCATTCCTTGCATAAAGTGAATTATATCCCTTTTTTTCAAGGGAGTATCCAATGAAGATACATTTTTCCTCTTTTGGATCAAGCTTCTTCTGTTGGAGTTAGACATCTGCGGAAGCACGTGAATAACACAAAGGAAGAAGAAGAAGCTTGGAGCACAACACACAATAATGAATGTATTACTAGAGAATGTACAAAGATTAGTAGCTCGTTAGGGCAATAGGCATATATACAAGTTGGGGGGAAAAAACCTCCTAAAGAGGGAAAAAAGTCCCCCGATGGTCTTAGAGTGTTCACACACGTCGCTACCTAAATATATCAACAAATCCCCCCTGGGAGTGATGCGGTGAACAAGGAGCTGGCACTCATGTATAAGGAAGTGCCAAGCTATGTGGAAATCACTCCACAAAAGGAAGTAAGCCCAAAGCTTTGCAGAAAGCTTCAAACTTCTTCCTAGGCAGAGCCTTCATGAAAAGGTCTGCAATGTTCTCCTACGTGGGCACATATGCCAAGCTGATCTCCCAGCAGAGAACCTCTCCTTGACATAATGATAATGCACCTCAATGTGCTAAGTGTGAGCATGGAACATAGGGTTCCTCGCAACTGCCAGTGCACTCTGACTGTCAGTGAAGATGGTGGTGGCAAAAGACTAACCAGCACCCAAATCATCCATAAGGCGTCTGAGCCACACACTCAACAGTAGCTGTGAAAGTTGCCCTATACTCAGCCTCACAACTCGAAGTGGCCACAGTAGGCTACTTCTTGCTCAACCAAGATATACATGAGCTACCAAGCATGAAGCAAAAGCCACTAGTGGACACACGAGTGTCATAGCAACTAGCCCAATTAGAGTAAGAAAAAGCATGCAAATCTGGCGGTAGTGATCCCCCCTTGGGATAAAACAACCCAAGTAGCCAAGTACCACTAAACTAGCGAAAGATGCGCTTAACCCCTTGCCAATGCTTGACTCCTGGGCCATGCATAAACCTGCTCATCTGTGAAACAGCAAACTAAATATCTAGCCGAGTAATGCGTAAGTAAATCAGGCACCCAACAGCCTATTGATAAAGAACAACATCAAATGCATCTCCAACATCATTAAGACTCAATCCTAGACCTGTCTCCATAGGAGTGACAATAGGTTTACAGTCTTCAAGGCCAAAACGCTGCAATAATGTGTCAATATATTTTGTTTGACACAAAGCCATTCCACCATCAACATGCATAAACTGAATGCCCAAATAATGATGCAAATGCACCAAATCAGACATCTCAAATGAGGCATGCAAATCAGCCTTAAATCAACAATATGCCTCTCATGAGGACCAATGAGTAGCATGTCATCAACATAAACCACAATGATCAGAAGTACATCATTAGCACGCTTAACATATAAGGTGCTTTCAGTTGGACTGTTCTCAAAACCATGTGCAATCAAATATGCATGTATCTTTTCATACCAAGCACGTGGTTCTTGCTTTAAACCATATAATGCCTTCTTTAGCTTGCACACCTGGTTTTCATGCCTTTTCTGCACAAAGCCACGGGGCTGAAAAACATACACTTCTTCATGCAAGTCACCATTCAAAAATGCAGTTTTAATGCCCAACTGATGTACATTCCAACCATGATGGCCTGCAAGTGCATAGATGCTCCAAGCAGTAGTCATACGACATGTAGGTGCAAAGGTCTCATCAAAATCAATGCCTCTTTCCTGTGCATAACCCTTTGTAACAAGCCTAGCCTTATACTTGTCGACTATACCATCAGGTTTACACTTCAACTTGTATACCCACTTAGTGCCAATGTCCTTCTTGCCAGAAGGCAAGTCACATAAAGACCAAGTACCATTCTTCATTATTGCATCATATTCACATTGCATAGTAGCCATCCAATTTTCTGAATTTTGTGCTTCATCAAACAAAACAGGCTCAATCTCCTCACAGAGACTAGATGCAGCCATAGCATAGAAATCTGATGCAAAAGAGGCACTATGAGAGCCTGAACGAGTACAATTTGACAGAGGTGCATCTAATTTGGTGTCACGCAAGGTCTACACTAGCCATTTTGGCATAGTTCTTGCTTGCTCAATATCAGCTCTCTCATCAATATGTGCATCATGTAAATCTGCATCAGAAATGGAATGATCTCCATCATCACATGAAACCTGCAAAGGCTCACAAGTTGCCTCATTAGGACCAACACTAGACTATCCACCTGTAAAAAGAGGCAGCAAAGTATCATACATGTCTTTGGAGGTAACAGATGTCTCCTTAGTACATGAAAGCAATGGTTGAATAGCATCTTCCACAAAAACAACATCACGGCTAACCAGAATGCATTTACTCTATGGATAATACAAACGATAACCTTTACTTTCAAAACTATACCCAACAAAAATACATTTTACTGCTTTATCATCCAATTTTTTGCGATGTTGTTCAAGCACTAATGCATATGCAAAACAACCGAAAACACGCAAATGAGAAATAGATGGCTTGCGATCATGCCAAGCCTCATATGGAGTGATAGACCGCAGCGCTTTAGTGGGACACCTATTAAGTACATATGTTGCACACATAATGGCCTCAAGCCAGAAACTATGTGGTAAAGCCTAACTCTTGACCATACACCTCACCATCTCCATGAGTGACATGTTCTTTCGTTCAGCAACTTCATTTTGTTGAGGTGTATACGGCATTGTACACTCATGTTTTATCCCACGTTCAGCCAGAAATGCATTAAAATTAGAAGACATGTATTCCCCCCCTCGATCATAATGGAGGGTGCCCATTTTACATGCTAACAGATTTTCAACCAAAAGCAAAAACTGTTTCAAGCACATGAACACTTCGGACTTTGCCTTCAATGGATATACCCATGTATGCCTGGAAAAATCATCGATGAAAGTCATGAAGTAAAGATAATTCCCAAAAGAAGGTGTCTGCATAGGACCACACACATCACTATGTACAAGCTGCAATTTCTGAGTAGCCCAAACTGAACCCTCTTTTGGAAGGGACGAATGCTGCGTTTTGCCCAACATACAACCTTCACAAACATGTTTTCCAAGTGCCTCAAGTTTGGGCAAAGAGGACACCATTTCAGATTTCTGCAGGCATAGCAAACTAGCAAAATTCAGATGACCAAAGTGTGCATGCCAAAGCTTTGCATCTGACATAGCGTGAGAATCATGTATTACACATGCCAAATCATTTATAGAACTTTCATAGCTATGAGCTTATACAACCCACGACATAAAATGCCAGAAGCGATAATCACATCGCCATTTGATAGATCATGAACTATACACTTGTCATCAACAAATTTCACAACCAAGCCAATCTTGGCTAATACAGAAACTGATAACAGATTTTTCTTGATCCCTGGCACAAACAAAGCATCTGACAAAGTGAAAGAACTACCATCAACAGTAGTCAAAATGATCTTACCAACTCCCATAACAGGATAAGAGGAGTTGTTAACAGTATTCCTTGTAGGGGCAGTCTCGAGTGAAGAGAAGAAACTGTGCTGCAAGGTAATATGTTTGGTTGCCCCACAGTCAAAATACCAAACATCTAAGTATATTGCACACATGCACTGCTCATGAGAAGATGGGTCAAAACAGCAAACAATAGTAAACACCCATTCTTCTTCCTGCAGAAGATTAGCAGACTCTATTTTTGGTGTAGAGGCCTCTGCAACAACCATTCTAGCCTCTTTCTTCTTTGCCTCTTTAGCAGCCAGTTTTGGACAGTTCTTTATGATATGATCATTTCCTTTACAGTACTTGCAAAACAATTTCTGCTTTTCTGATTTCTTTTCATCTTTGTCTTCCATCCTTGATTGTGCAGAAGTAGCAGATTTCTGCTTATTACTTGAAGAGCTCCATTTTCCTTTGCCCTTTTGACTAGCCAAGAAAGCTTGATCTACAACACGCATAATGGACCTGTTCTGCCTGGTCTGATCCTCCTGCAACAAAACATAGACTAACTCCTCAAAAGACAAGGCATTTTGATTGCCTTTCATCATCAACCCAAGAGCAGAAGCAAAACGCTGATATGAATCAGGAAGACCATTTAGAACGGTCTGCACAAGTGAGCTATCTGGTATAACCTCATCAGCAGAAATCAACTGTTCCTTCAAGTCTTTCATCCTTGCTAGAAATTGTCCATAGAATCACCTTCATTCATGTGCTCACTCTCCAACTGTTTTTGGAGATAACCAACACGAGCCTCATTCCTAGCCTGGTACAATGTGGTAAGTGTATCCCAAGCATCCTTACCTGTTCTATAAGAGCGAATGTGAGGAATAATGGCACGTTTGATAGAAAAAGCTATCAATACATGTGCTTGGGCATCTCTACCATCCCAATGAATTTTCTCTGCAGTAGGTGCAGCAAAAACCGCAGCACGAACAAGAATATGCAGAATATTATGATTTTTGACACCTTCTGCATCAGCTTTAGTACTTGCAATTGTAACAATTGCAGGTGTGATAGGACGTTTTTCAACACCCTGCACAATGTTCCACATTCCTTTTGCAACCAATACATGTCGCATCATATAAGCCCATAATGGGTAGTTGGTACCATCCAACTTATCCTCAACAGCCTGCAGAATACATCACTGCTTTCAGCCATGGGCGATGACTAAAATACCTTGATGCAGAAAATTGATTGTATCTCAAAGAGTTGAACAGAACTGCCCAGAGGAATTCTACTGGACCTGTAGCAGACTTTGAGATGCTTATACTGGCGAACCAAAGCTGGTATATACCTTTGGCACAAAAAGATGAAATAGCCTGCACAAGCACTGCGATAGTGCATATTGCAACCGGAGAGGTGTTGACGAAGCCCTAGATGAAGCGGCGACCTGTTCTGATACCAAGTGTTGGAGTTAGACCTCTTCAGAAGCACACGAACATCACAAGGAAGAAGAAGAAGCTTGGAGCACAACACACAATACTGAATGTATTACTAGAGAATGTACAAAGATAGGTAGCCCGTTAGGGCAATAGGCATATATACAAGCCGAGGGAAAAAAACCTCTTAAAGAGGGAAAAAAGTACCCCGACGGTCCTAGAGTGTTCACACACATCACTACCTAAATATATCAACATCTTCCTCAACTCATCTAGAACATGTACATATGCAATACAACTTAAAACTTTCATATGTGATAAGTTTGGCTTTTTACCTGTGAACTTCTCTTCAGGTGTAACTTGATGTACAACACTAATCAGAGTTCTGTTCATGATAAAAACAACAGTGTGCACAGCTTCTATCCAATAACAATGAGGCATATTCTTCCCTGTTAGCTATGAGCTTTATTCTTACCCTCTCCAAATAAGAGGTTAATCTCATCTAAATTCTTATCTCCTCTTTGATTGGCTAAAAAGCTTTTATATTCTTGTATAAAAAGACCTTTTTGGTCACATAATGCAATGCACACTTTATGTTATTTTTGTGCGCATCCGTGTTTGGAGGGTGTTGGCATACAAGTCATAAGCAGAGCATACAAGCACAAAGGAACAGTCATGCACAATACGGCAACAAGGCCCAATCATTTTTTTTCATAAACAACTTCCAACTCAAGTGATTTTCATCACTACACACACATTGTAAATCCCGTTTTTGGTAGAATATACTCGATTTTGTTCAAGCCGAGGAGTCCTCGAGCTTGAGGAGTATTAGAATTAGCTACATACCAATTTTCATAATTTTTAGACTCCGTTTGAGCCCTCAAATAGGCTCTAGAACCTAATTTTTAACTAGGCCGGACACTAGGTCTGGACAAGGCCAAAGCTAGTAAAAAAACTATAAAAAGAGCTAGAGAGCTCATTTTTAGGTTAGATTGTTTGTGAATTGAGCTTATGTAAGAGACTTTTTGACTAATGCAAAAGAACTCCATTGTTCCTCTCCTTGTTCTTGCCTTGTGTGTGCGTGTGTGTATGTGTGTGCATGTTTGTGTGCTTCTCACTCACACACTTGTGCCATCACTTGCTCATAGTCTTCATACTAGTCCTCACGTCTCCATGGATTGACAATTATGAGGTGGATCTCCTCACGTTGATACTTGCCATTGTGCTAGAGTGACACCAAATTTGGCGTCTTTGCCCGGGAGAGAGCTTCGAGGACGAGCGTGTGATGGTAAGACGTAGAGTTGAGACATTGGAGTCATAGGTAATATCCTCCCTTTTCCTTATTTTTCTTCATTTTTGCTTCTTTTTGCATCACCATCATCACCATCATCATCCTCACCATCTCCCACCTCCATCTCCATCTTCACAAAAATTTCAGTTTTTGGTCATATTCCACTCCCCACCTCATTTCCCTCATTTCACTTGTGAGAGAGAGCGAGAGAGAGCTTGCATGCTATTAGTTTTTGTGTGTTTTTTGAGCTTTTGCTGTAGGATCTAGTTGTATCACCATCTCCAGTAGCTTGCGTAGGTATGACAGAACTCTGCACAGGTACGATAGAACTCTGCGCAGGTCCCAGGACGACGACCTTTGTCTATCACGACAGACAGAAAAACTTAATATTTTTTGAATGCATGTTTGGCACGATAATTTACACCATGAGAGCAATCCAAATCACTAAAAAAAAATTCTAAAAAAATTGCGTTTTTTCAGTCTATCGCGACAGACACCGTCTATCACGATAGACAATAGCCCATGATAGAGGCCGTCTATCGTGACAGACCAAAACCACGATAGACAACAGACTCAGGCTATCATGACAGACAGAGACCCATGATAGACGACAGACTCAGTCTATCACGACAGACATCGTCTATCGTGACAGACGAAACCACGATAGACGAAACCACGACAGACGATAGACCTCGTCTATCGCGACAGACACCGTCTATCACGATAGATAGGGCCCACGACTCATTCTATCGCGACAGATACCGTCTATCGTGACAGACCAAACCACGACGGATGCTAAACCTCGTCTATCGCTACAGACACCGTCTATCGTAACAGACATGATCCCGTGACAAACACGCGTCTATCGTGACAGACACCGTCTATCATGACAAACAGGTCCACGATAGACGACAGACAATGTCTATCGTGACAGAAACCCGTCTATCGCGCCAGACACTTGTCTTATAAGACAATAGTTACGCAATATAACACAGGAGCAATAGCAGAGAAGATAACAGATATAGGAGAATCTCAACAATTTTCTACTAGCAGCAAGTACAAAGATGATGGCGTTGTCCACCCGTGCGCTCTCAAGGTAGAGCTTAAATGGTGATCTAGACAACTCTAGATAGGGAGATACAAGGTAGAGGTATGCTGGCTCAACTCGGTATCTTAGGTAGTGCAGAAGTCATGTATATATAGGATCATGGGTGGCCTGCCATGGACGGCTATACATGGGCGGTAGAGCGTGGGCGGCCACCGCCCGCGTAATTGCCATACACGGCTTAGACTGGTTGAACCGACCTAACAAATATAAATGATTTCTCACTCCGATAGGGAATATTCCATGGAATATTCCCTTTACCGTCGCGCCGGGGGTGCTGCCCCCGGACCCCCACCAGGGGGCCCGCTGGCCCCCTGGGACCCCCCCAGCCAGGGGGCCCGCTGGCCCCCTTGGACCCCCCAGCCGGGGCTGCTCACCACTGCCCCGGACCCCACAATTGGGGACCCTGGTAACTCCCTTTCCTTATAATATCTTACATGGTCCAATATGACCTTCATCCAACATTCAAGTTGGGATTCCCATCAATTGGGTAATGCACGCTTGGCTTCTCCTCATAAAGGGGGCCTTACAAAATGTGCATACAATCATGAGGGGTAGACATTGATCATATACTAACATGTCTATCACAACAGACAGGACCCCGCGACAAACACCGTCTATCGCGACAGATAGCCCCACATGACAGCTAGTGTCTATCGCGACAGACACCGTCTATCACGATAGATATACATTTTTGGCAAAAAAGAGGGGTAATTTTTTGACAATTTGGGCTAAAAATTGGGCATATTTGCATATTCAATTACCTATGCCATTACAAAGGCCTTAGAAAAATGCACTAAACTCTGAAAGGTTCTATTTTTCTATTCAACCCCCTAAACCCTGAACTGTCATAACTTTTTCATATGAAATCCATTTTTTGAGCTCAAGGGATATTAGCTTGTTGTGTGGAAGAGGAGTACGCCAAGTGGTTGCGATTAGCACATGTGGGTGCATTAGAGCAACACTACTCAAGGCAAAGAACTTTACAGACACTAAGGAGACTTGGAGTGCATTGGCCGACTATGGAAGCAGATGTTCATAAGTTCTATAAGGAATGCCCAGTCTGTCATATTAGACCACCTATGGAGCACGCTACACTGTACCAAGTGTCTCTAATACCATATTGGAGTGAACCATTGGTAGCCTTCTGAGGATGAAAACATTCCCTCAAGATATGACCATGGCTAGGCAAAGAAGTTTAGAACAAGAAGCCCTACATTACACACTCATTGGTGATAATCTATACAAGCGTGGAAAAGACGGATACCTGAGACTATGTGTCCATGAGAGTGAATATCTTAAGATCTTGGAAACTTCTCACCAAGGCGTAGCAGGAGGACATTTTGGACCAAACCGTGTGATTAAGGCAATCCTATTTGCAGGTTTGTGGTGGCCAACCCTTCACATGGATGCACATACCTATGTGAAGTGGTGTGACGTTTGTCAACGAATTCAATATCCCATATGTAAAGATGAGATGCCTTTGAAACCTATGATGGGTGGACATGCATTCTCGAAGTGGGGAATAGACTTTGTAGGTCTTATTAACCCCCCAACTAAGAGTTCACATGCTGAATACATCATTGTGGCCACAGATTACCTCACCAAGTGGGTAGAAGTGAAAGCCACAATGAAGAATGATGCTCAAACAATAGCTAAGTTTTTATTTGAGAACGTGTTCACTAGATATGGGCTACCGATTGAGCTAGTAAGTGATAGAGGCACTCACTTCTTGAATGAAATCATTGAAAATCTTCTCCAAGAGTTCTTGGTGATACACATGAAGTCCACCCCCTATCATCCACAAGCTAATAGACAAGCCAAAAGCACCAATAAGATTCTATGCAATGTGCTGACCAAATTAGTGAATAATAAATGCTCTGATTGGAACAAACAACTACACCATGTTGTTTGGGCATACCGAGTTGCCTATAAAATGGTACTCCAAGCCACACCCTTTCAGATGGTGTTTGGCCAAAATGCAATGCTACCATTGGATTTCTTGATACCTACATTGAAAGTAGCACAAGAGCATGAGTGGACAGGGCATGAACTCTCTTCAAGGATCTTTGATCTTGAACGGCTAGGTAAAATGAGACTGAGAGCTTCCGCAGGGATATATGTAGCTAAGAAAAGACAGAAGGCCTACTTTGATGCCCACATGAAGGATAAAGGCTTGAAAGCAGGAGACTTAGTTTTAGTGTACACTCTGGAACAACATGCAAGAAAGCTAGAGAAGCGTGGCTATGGACCCATGATTATTAATAGAATATCAACAAGTGGGGCAGTCCAATTAGCCACCTTGGAAGGTGATGTCCTCCCTAGTTATATTAGTGGATGCAGAATCAAACTATATCAAGAACCCCTCACTGAGGAAATGCTCAATCGACTCAAGACTACCAAGAAACGTAAGGAAGAAGAAAAATGAGTCCGAGAAGAATCACAGGCAGAAGCATTGGAATGCATCCGAAGAATGAAATTGAGAAGATAGGGTAGAGATCAGCATAGGACAGATGCCTATGCAGCTCCAGGGTATCATATGGCTATGTGTGAAGTCTCAAGTGTAAGTTCCCATAGAATAATTGACCGACGTCCTTTTGTGACCTTAGAGGTAGGACAAGGAAATAGTGCAAGGACTGTAGGGGCCTTGATTGACTCAGGTGCAACCACTAGTGCGGTTAGACTTTCTTACTATCAAGAGTTGAAATTAAGTGTCAATCCTATAGAAGCATACCTTGTAGAATTGGGAGGTGTGGAAACCCCTTGCATGGGCAAGGTGGAACTTCCCCTCTACATTCAAGATGTTCTAATGCCAGTTAAGGTACTAGTGTGTCAAGATGAGTATCTCACTGAACCGCTTGTCTTGCGTCAAGAGTGGATATATGATCATGCAATCAACCTGAACCTAAGATGGACTTCTTGATGTCTGGGTAGGTCCAAATCGCATTACCATCGAGTTAGAAAATCAAGCACTCAAGAAAGTAGAAAAGGCACCAACTCTTGGTCCCTCCAGGAGCACTATCATGGAAAAAGATGCTTTAGCCCACCGACGGTCATATTGTAAAACCATGCATTACATTTGGCGACAAAAAGCTTGTAATAAACCCCCGACCCCAATTTGTAAATTCACCTCCACCTACTAATTGCATCATTCCACTTAGCTCATAGAACTATTCATTCACTAACTACGCATACAATCACCGAGCACCAACTGACTCATAACTTGTCACGGTGCCTCATGTTAATGTTGTAACGGGGACAAACTATCATATTTGTCCACTACAATGTTAACATGTGCTTCTATATTCTCACAGAATCGGCAAGCAAAGCAGTAACATGGCAAAAGCAGCAGGAACCAGTTCCCAGGCGGGTTCAAGCACCTAAATAGTAGACATTGAAACTCTCCTCCTCGAGACACCACTAACAGATAGGCCTCATGAACTCAAGGGAGTGTATGTCCTTCCAATTCAGGACCCTCTGCAGGGGCACACAATGCAAGTCAGCAAACATGCACATTGGTTCAGTGACGTCGCAGGTCCACTAGGAGAGGGTACCTACTTCTGGAAGTTGAAATAGAATTTAATCGCAAGTGGGGAAGGTACCATTTCTTTACTCGCAAGTTCAAAAAGTATCAGAATGGAGGAGTGATGAGATAAGTATGGACCAAAGCTAGCCTAGATAGCTACTTTAGAGCACTATTACCTAAACCTGGTTTTTTGCGTTGTTCCTACCTGATCAACACTATCACCCCTAGCAGAGCCAAAGGAGGAGATAGTACCTTTGTGCTCCCCTCATTAACACTAGGCCATGAACTAAAAAGGTTCAAACTTACCCTCAACTTAGTACGGGAGGCCCTGGACATGAAGGGTATGCACATTCCAACAGAAAAAGAAATATTGATTCCTGGAAGAATGAAGCAGAAAGATCTCTACAAACTGAAAGATATGGTGGCCATGACACCGACCATCACCCTCCATTTATGCACATTCATGCAGCACTTCACCTTCCTGGCTAAGGAATACTTCACCATGCCACCCAAGAGAATTTGGTTCAGCTTGTATTTAGTAGAAACAAAAAATCTCACCCTCAATCTGCCCCATTGGATCATTGATCAAATTCACTTAGCACATCAACACTGGAACAAGAAACACAAGAATGTACTTCATGGATGCTGCATGCTTACACGAATCATTTATAGGTGCCTAGCTTATGATGTGCCCATTCAGAGAGCATTAGTGTGGTCCAAAGCCCAAGAATTCTAGAGACGCGCATCCACAGCTGGCCCACCATCCAAGAAAATGAGAGGAGCAGTCCAAATATCTTGTGCACCGATAAGGGGTGCCACCCTCACACCAGATGTGACACCACCACAAACAAGACATGTTCGCCCATTCATGATTCGCTTGCCCAGACTAAGTGCAGAGGGACCAAATCTTGTTTTCCCTCCTATTCCCTCTAACTTGGAGCTCCCACAGGGCTACACTTTGGACAATTTAATAGATGAAGAAATTGCCAAGATGGTTAATGAGGCTAATCTTGAGATTGATGAAGATCAGGCCTAAGGACCGCAACCAACTATAGGGACTCCAACCCCTACCCAACCTGAAATAGTGGAAGTGAACGAAGATGAAGAAGAGACCGATGAAGAGGAGTCAGACGAAGAACACAACTAGGAGCAAGAAGAAAATTCAGAGCTAGTGGGTGCCCCAGCTTATACGACATAGATCAAAAGATTGTATGAAACCATGAAGAGAGTCCAAGAGCATCACAAGTTGTCATTAGAAACAGGGAAGTTGCTCATAAGTCAAATGTTAGGAGAAGAAGGGGTAGATGAACAATTTATTGAGTAATTGAGTCTTCCCTTGGTGTTTTGAAATTCAAGTATGGAGCTTATACGATTTATATAATTGGAGACGAATGGAGTACAAAAAATGTGTCATTAAGGGAGAAAGGCTTCTATTGATAACAAAGAACCCTATGCACTATCGTACGGACTTTTTTTCACATTATAAATGATCATATGCTTCATCATATCTTTGAAGCTATAATGAAAGATAAATGTATTTCAGAATCTGTCAAATTAAGATGGTTTCAAGATCATTGAAAGTGTCGAGTGAAAGTCGAAGTTTGTAGAATTGTCATGTATATGTATGAAACCACATGGGAACACTTCTTAGAAGATCAAAACTCAACTTCTCTCTAAAGCTAATGGAGCCAAATCTCTCCCATCTTATTCCTTGTCCACATGTGATGTTAGGTTCCATCAAGTTGATATTTAGCTTCCATCTTTCTCCCTCCTTTTCGAGAAATCCATGATAACGTGGCCATATTCTCAACATCAAAAACATACTATGGGCCATCGAGGCCTATTCTTTAATGCTAAGGCTTGATCATTCATATTGTTTTGCATACTAATCTAATCTTAGTAGGATTAGAATAAAAAATAGGAATTGTATGAGTATTAGCAAGAATAGGTCATGGTACTCTTGAAGGCTCATCTTTCCTTAAAGTTAAATTCTCGAGTTCTTCTAATAACTACCCGATAGATTTTCCTAGCCGGAATGTGAAAGAAACTTGGTCTTCATCTCATGCCATGTTGTGAAACAATTCTCCTTGAACTAGTTGAACCACTAATCATCTAGCCCATCTAATGTTGGTAGGAATAGAGCCTATGGTGTCAATTCGCCCTTCCAACCCTCTACGTTTACATAGTGTAAGAAATCTCTTAACATGGTGTTGGAAGCAGCCAGAGGCACAGACGCCACGGAAGCATGTAAAGAAGGAGCAGGGAGCCAGGCGGATCAATTTTTCAAACAAATATATTTCTTATTAATTCTCCAAACATTCAACAGTGATTGTTATCACTAATTGTAACATATGTATCATAGAAAACCCCATTTTGTAATCCATAGCTCCATTTTGTGCAAGCCGAGGAGTCCTCGAGCTTGAGGAGCTTAGGTAGAATGCGCGTAACAATTTTCGTTATTTTTAGACATCGTTTACCCTTCCAAATAGCATCTAGGACCTATTTTTTAACTAGGCCGGTCACTAGATGTGAAACCGGTCAAAACTAGTCTAGAAACTATAAAAAGAGCTAGAGAGCTCATTTTTGAGGTTGGTTCATTTTGGTTAGTGTGAGCATAGAGCTAGTTTGAGCTTGTAAGAGCATTCTTGAGCAATAGAACTAATTTCCCACCTTCCATTGTGTCTTGCTTGTCTCTTCATTGTGTGTGTGTATGTGTGTGTGCATCTTTGTGCTTCTCACCTTCACTCTCACATCATCTCACGTTCACGATCTTCATATCACTCCTACCTCTCCCACGGATTGACATTAAGGAGGTGAAGCTTCTTAACGTGGTACTTACCATTGTGCTAGAGCAACACATGGTTGTTAGAGTCTTCTATCAAGGCTCCTTTTAAAATGGGAAAATTAATTTCAATTCGCAAGACAAGTGATGCTAGATTCCCTTGCCAAGGCAATGGAGATCTAGTATATGATATGAGTACCATGCCATCCCTTCGGGTATGCTATGCTTGGCACTACTGGATCAAATACTTACCTCCGTACTACAAGCAAGCATTTGAGTAAGTCTTCACAACAGGGTTTTGGGAGTATCATTCGGAAGTCTTTATCAGCAGACCCACACACCTTCTACAACTCTTTGCATGTGAGAAAATGGTCTATTCAGCTCACTACACGCTCCCACCCCAAGACGAGCCTCATGCCATTAATTGGGAAAAGCTTGAATCTGACCTAGCATGAGGCTTAAGAATTGCAGAACATACCCTTGCCCCAGATCTCTTGCAAAACTACATCGATGAATCCCTCGATGACATATGCGAGAGGGAGGGGGTGTTAGCAGTGGCATTGGTAGTGGCCATAGGCATCGACATCGAGGAAGCACGTAGAGGAAGATGCATGAAGACTACTAGGGGACAGACCTATCAATTTTCAAAAATCTGGTTGTATTATAATTGATCGAACCTTCAACAATGATTATAATCACTACCCATGTAACATATGTAACATAGAAAACCCAATTCTATCACAAGCTGCCCCATTTTGTGCAAGCTGAGGATTGCTCGAGCTTGAGGAGCCTAGATAGATCACTCATACCAAGTTTCGTAATTTTTGGACTTCATTTGAACCTCCGAATAAGCTTTAGGACCTTATTTTTAACTAGGTGAGACACTAGATTCGAAAATGATCAAAACTAGTCCAAAAACTATAAAAAGAGATAGAGATCTCATTTTAGGAGGTTGTTTGTTCTTGGAGTTAGACTTCTGCGGAAGCACGCGAACAACACAAGGAAGAAGAAGAAGCTTGGAGCACAACACACAATACTGAATGTATTACTAGAGAATGTACAAAAGATGAGTAGCCCATTAGGGCAATAGGCGTATATACAAGCCGAGGGAAAAAAACCTCCTAAAGAGGGAAAAAAAGTGCCCCGACGGTCCTAGTGTGTTCACACACATCACTACCTAAATATATCAACAAATCCCCCCTGGGAGTGATGCGGTGAACAAGGAGCTGGCACTCATGTATAAGGAAGTGCCAAGCTATGTGGAAATCACTCCACAAAAGGAAGTAAGCCCAAAGCTTTGCGGAAAGCTTCAAACTTCTCCCTAGGCAGAGCCTTCGTGAAAAGGTCTGCTATGTTCTCCTGCGTGGGCACATATGCCAAGCTGATCTCCCCGGCAGAGAACCTCTCCCTGACATAGTGATAATGCACCTCAATGTGCTTAGTGCGAGCATGGAACACAGGGTTCCTTGCAACTGCCAATGTGCTCTGACTGTCAGTGAAGATGGTGGTGGCAGAAGACTGGCCAACACCCAAATCAGCCATAAGGTGTTTGAGCCACACACACTCAACAGTCACTGTGAAAGCTTCCCTATACTCAGCCTCACAACTGGAAGTGGCCACAGTAGGCTGCTTCTTCCTCAACCAAGATATACATGAGCTACCAAGCATGAAGCAAAAACCACTGGTGGACACACGAGTGTCATAGCAACCAGCCCAATCTGAGTCAGAAAAAGCATGCAAATCTGGCGGTAGTGATCCCTAATTGGGATAAAACAACCCAAGTAGCCGAGTACCACTCAAGTAGCGAAAGATGTGCTTAACCGCCTTCCAATGCGTGACTCCTGGGCAATGCATAAACCTGCTCATCTGTGAGACAGCAAACTGAATATCTGGCCGAGTAATGCATAAATAAATCAAGCATCCAACAACCTGCTGATAGAGAACAGCATCAAATGCATCTCCAGCATCATGAAGACTCAATCGTAAACCTATCTCCATAGGAGTAGCAATAGGCTTACAGTCTTCAAGGCCAAAACGCTGCAATAATGTGTCAATATATTTCGTTTGACACAAAGCCATCCCACCATCAACTTGCATAAACTGAATTCCCAAATAGTGCTGCAAATGCCCCAAATCAGACATCTCAAATGAGGCATGCAAATCAGCCTTAAAATCAGCAATATGCTTCTCAATAGGACCAGTGAGCAGCATGTCATCAACATAGACAACAATGATCAGAAGCACATCATTAGCACGCTTAACATATAAGGTGCTTTCAGTTGGACTGTTCTCAAAACCATGTACAACCAGATAGGCATGTATCTTCTCATACCAAGCACGTGGTGCTTGCTTTAAACCATATAATGCCTTCTTTAACCTGCACACCTGGTTTTCATGCCCTTTCTGCACAAAGCCACGGGGCTGAAAAACATACACTTCTTCATGCAAGTCACCATTCAGAAATGCTGTTTTAATGTCCAACTGATGTACATTCCAACCATGATGGGCTGCAAGTGCACAAATGCTCCGAACAGTAGTCATACGGCATGTAGGTGCAAAGGTCTCATCAAAATCAATGCCTCTTTGCTGCGCATAACCCTTTGCAACAAGCCTAGTCTTATACGTGTCAACTGTACCATCAGGTTTACGCTTTAGCTTGTATACCCACTTAGTGCCAATGGCCTTCTTGCCAGGAGGCAAGTCACATAAAGACCATGTACCATTCTTCATTATAGCATCATATTCAGATTGCATAGCAGCCATCCAATTTTCTGAATTTTGCGCTTCATCAAAAGAAACAGGCTCATTCTCATCACAGAGACTAGACGCAGCCATAGCATAGCAATCTGATGCAAAGGAGTCACATGAGAGCCTGAACGAGTACGATATGACAAAGGTGCATCTAATTTGTTGTCACGCAAAGTCTGCACCAGCCATTTTGGCATAGTTTTTGCCTGCTCACTATCAGCTCTCTCATCAAGTGCATCATGTAAATCTGCATCAGAAATAGAATGATCTGCATCATCATATGAAACCTGCAAAGGCTGAGAAGTTGCCTCATTAGGACGAGCACTAGATTGTCCACCTGTAAAAAGAGGCATCAAAGTATCATACATGTCTTTGGAGCTAACAGATGTCTCCTTAGTACATGAAAGCAATGGCTGAATAGCATCTTCCACAAAGACAACATCACAGCTAACTAGAATGCATTTAGTCTGTGGAAGATACAGACGATGGCCTTTACTTTCAGAACTGTACCCAACAAAAATATATTTTACTACCTTATCATCCAATTTTCTGTGACGTTGTTCATACACTAGTGCATATGCCAAACAACCAAAAACACAGATGAGCAACAGAAGGCTTGCAGTCATGCCAAGCCTCATATGGAGTGATAGACTACAGCGCTTTAGTGGGACACCTGTTCAGTACATATGCTGCACACATGACAGCCTCAAGCCAGAAACTATGAGGTAAAGCCTGACACTTGACCATACACCTCGCCATCTCCATGAGAGACCTATTCTTGCATTCAGCAACTCCATTCTGTTGAGGTGTATACGGCACTGTACACTGGTGTTTTATCCCACGTTCAGCCAGAAATGCATTAAAATCAGAAGACATATATTCCCCCCCTCGATCAGAACGGAGGGTGCCCATTTTACATGCTGACAGATTTTCAACCAGAACCAAAAACTGTTTAAAACACATGAACACTTCCGACTTTCCTTTGAGTGGATATACCCATGCATGCCTGGAAAAATCATCAATGAAAGTCATGAAGTAAAGGTAATTCCCAAAAGAGGGTGTTTGCATAGGACCACAGACATCACTATGTACAAGCTGCAATTTTTGCGTAGCCCGCACTGAACCATCTTTTGGAAAGGAGGAACGTTGCATTTTTCCCAAAATACAGCCTTCACATACATGTTTCCCAGGTGCCTCAAGCTTGGGCAAAGAAGACACCATATCAGATTTCTACAGGCGTAGCAAACTAGCAAAATTCAGATGACCAAAGCGTGCATGCCAAAGCTTTGCATCTGACATAGCCTAAGAATCATGAACTGCATATGCCAAATCATTCACAGATCTTTCATAGTCTATGAGCTTATACAGCCCACGACACAAAATGCCAGAAGCAATAATCACATCGCCATTTGATAGATCATGAACTGTACACCTGTCATCAACGAATTTCACAACCAAGCCAATCTTGGCTAATGCAGAAACTGATAACAGATTCTTCTTGATCCCTCACACAAATAAAGCATCTGACAAGGTGAAAGAACTACCATCAGGAGTAGTCAGAATGATCTTACCAACTCCCATAATAGGATAAGAGGAGTTGTTGGCGCATGTGACAGTATTCCCTGTAGGGGCAGGCTCGAGTGAAGAGAAGAAACTGCGCTGCGAGGTAATATGTTTGGTCGCCCCATTGTCAAAGTACCAAACATCTGAGTCCACTACAGACATGCACTGCTCATGAGAAGATGGGTCAAAACTGCAAACAGTAGTAAACGCCCATTCTTCTTCCTGCACAAGATTAGCAGACTCTGTTTTTGATGTAGAGGCTTCTGCAACAACCATTCCAGCCTCCTTTTTCTTTGCCTCTTTTGCAGCCAGTTTTGGATAGTTCTTTATGATATGATCATTCCCTTTACAGTACTTGCAAAACAATTTCTGCTTTTCTGATTTCTTCTCATCTTTATCCTGGTTCTTCGAATGTGCAGCATTTGCAGATTTCTGCTTACTAGTAGAAGAGCTCCATTTTCCTTTACCCTTCTGCCTAGTCAGGAAATCTTGATCTGCAACACGCATAATGGACGTGTTCTGCCTGGACTGATCTTCCTGCAACAGAACAGAGACTAACTCCTCAAATGATAAGGCATTCGGATTGCCTTTCATCATCAACCGAAGAGTAGAAGCAAAACTCTGATATGAATCAGGAAGACCATTCAGAACGTTCTGCACAAGTGAGCTATCTGGTATAACCTCATCAGCAAAAATCAATTGTTCCTTCAAATCTTTGATCTTCGTTAGGAAACTGTCCATAGAATCACCTTCATTCATGTGCTCACTCTCCAACTGTTTTCGGAGGTAAGCAACACGAGCCTCATTCCTAGCTTGGTCGTTACAGGTGTAACAGGACGTCTTTCAACACCCTACACAATGTTCCACAATCCTTTTGCAACCAAAACATGTCACATCATATAAGCCCATAATGGGTAGTTGGTACCATCCAACCTATCCTCAACAGCCAATATACGGAATACATCACTGCTTTCAGCCATGGCCGGTGACTAAAATACCTTGATGCAGAAAATTGACTGTATCTCAAAAAGTTGAACAGAACTACCCAGACGGGTTCTGCTAGACCTATAGCAGACTTCGAGACGCTTAAACTGGCGAACAGAAACTGGTATATACCTTTGGCACAAAAAGATGAAATAGCCTGCACAAGCACTGCGATAGTGCGTTCGGAGGCCGAAACGAGCTCAGATCACGATTTCGGCACCACAGAGCGAAGCAGTTTTGATCTCGAAAACACGCTGAGTATGCTCACCAAAATTCGTGCGATTTTGAGACTGCAAAGGGAGGAGTGTCGACGGCACCCTAGATGAAGCGACGACCTTCTCTGATACCAATTGTTGGAGTTAGACTTCTGCAGAAGCACGCGATTAGCACAAGGAAGAAGAAGAAGCTTGGAGCACAACACACAATACTGAATATATTACTAGAAAATGTACAAAAGATGAGTAGCCCATTAGGGCAATAGGCGTATATACAAGCCGAGGGAAAAAAACCTCCTAAAGAGGGAAAAAAGTGCCCCGACGGTCCTAGTGTGTTCACACACATCACTACCTAAATATATCAACATTTGTTAGTGAGAGCAAAGAGCTTTGTAAGAATTATTTGAGTAATGCAAGTGCATTTTTCCTCCTTCCATTGTCTCCTCTTATCTCTACCTTGTGTGTGTGTGTATGTGTGCGCACTAGTGTGCTTCTCACCTTCACCTTCATGCACATCACTCGTTCACGATCTTCATATCATCCTACCTCTTCCACTGATTGATAATTAAGGAGGTGGAGCTTCTTGATGTGGTACTTCCCTTGTCTAGAACAACAATGCAACAAAGTCATTCAAAGGAAAATCAACAGGTCGAGCACAGTAAGGTGTAACATCATAGTACAACATTGCCAATCACATAGAAGGAGCCTATTGTGAGTGGAGCATAGAACAAATGATTAATCGGAGGAGGGAAGTACAAATTTGGGCACTTAACAAAGATGGAATCAATCATGCAAGATAAAAGTTCTCAAACAGGTGTACCCGATCCTAGAAAGCCTAGAAGAGGAGAGAGGAAGCCAAATCTGGTCGCAAATGGGATATGGAAAGAACTTGCTAGTGTGCAAACACTTCTAAATAAGGGGAAGAACTTCAAAACTTTACTCGGATGAGGATATGAGAAGATAACAACTCGCATAACCATACTAAAGGGTGAGCCTTTACCATTGGTAAATGTATCTAGGCTCAAGTTATATCACACCTAAAAAAGAGGAACACACTATTGTACATATATCAATATTGGATATATAATAGAATCATATTTTGATTGCATAATAGGCATCCAATTTTTTGAATTTTGTGCTTCATCAAAAGAAACAGACTCATTCTCATCACAAAGAGTAGAGACAACCATCACATAGAAATCTAATGCAAAGGAAGCACTATGAGAGCATGAAAGAATATGATATGATAGAGGTGCATCTAATTATCTATCTCCCATCTACATAATCCATTTAGGCATAGTTTTTGCCTCCTCTATATCAGCTCTCTCATCAAGTGCATCATGTAAATTTGCATAAAAAATGGGATGATCTGAATCGTCATGTGGAACCTATAAAGGCTAACAAACTGCCTCATTTGGGCAAGCACTTGAGTGTCCACATGTAAAAAGAGACAACAAAGTATCATACACATCTTTGGAGCTAAGTAATGTCTCCTTAATACATCAAAATAATAAATGAAGTGCATCTTCCAAAAAAAAAAACATAACCGCTAACCAAAATGTGTTTAGTGTCTAGTTTACAAGAACGATAGCCTTTGCTTTTGCAATTACACCAAAAAAAAAACATTTCAATTCTTTATCGTCCAATTTCCTATGTTGTTGTTCACACACAAATGCATATGCTAGACAACCAAAGACAAGCAGATGAGCAAAAGATGGCTTGCAACCATGCCAAGCCTCATATATTGCTTTGGTGGGACACCTGTTAAGTACATATGCTACACACATAACAACCTCAAGCTAGAGGCTATGTGGTAAAGTTTGACTTTTGAACATACACCTAGCCATCTTCATGAGATACCTGTTCTTTCTTTCTACAACTCCATTTTGTTGAGGTGTATATGAAAATGTACACTGATGTTTTATCCCACGCTCAACCAAAAATGCATTAAAATCAAAAGACATGTACCCCCCTTTGATCAAAATGGAGGGTGCTCAATTTAAATGTTGGCATATTTTCAGCCATAACAAAAATCTATCTGAAGCACACAAAAAATTTGGACTTTTATTTCAATGGATAAACCCATGCATGCCTCGAAAAATCATCAATAAAGGTCACGAAGTAAAGTCAGTTCCGAAAAGAAGGTGTCTACATAGGACCACAAACATCACTATGAACAAGCTACAATTCATGAGCAGATCTAACTGAACCATCTTGAGGGAAGGAAAACACTACATTTTGCCCAAAAGATAGCCTTCACATAGATGTGTACAAGGTACTTCAAGTTTGGGCAGAGAGGACACCATATCCAACTTCTGTAGGCATAGAAAACTAGCATAATTCAAAGGAACAAAGCATGCATGCCAAAGCTTTGAAATTGAGATAGCTTGAGAATCTTGAATTGCACATGCTGAATCATTCATAGATTTTGCATAGTCTAGGAGCTTATACAACCTAGGACATAAAATGCCAAAAGAAATAATGACATCGTCATTTGCAAGATCCTGAATTATACACTTGTCATCAAGAAATTCGACAACCAAGCCAATCTTGGCTAATGCTAAAATTGACAATAGATTTTCCTTGATCCTTGGCACATACAATGCATTTGACAATGTGAAAGAAATACCATCAATGATAGTAAAAATGATCTTAATAACTCCCATTATAGGATATGAGGGGTTGTTTGTGCATGTGATAGTATTCCCTATAGGGGCAGGCTCAAGTGAACAAAAGAAAGTGCACTACAAAGTAATATGTTTGGTTGCCCCACTATCAGAGTACCAAACATTCGAGTCTCTTGCATACATACATTGCTCTGAGAAGATGGTTCATAAATCCATATAGTAGTAAATGCCTATTCTTCATTGTGCACAAGATTAGCAGACTCTGTTTTTGTGTACAGGCCTCTACAACAACCATACTGGCCTCTTTCTTGTTTGCCTCTTTTGCAGCCAATTTTGGACAACTGTTTATGACATGATCATTTCCTTTATAATATTTGCAAAAGTGTTTCTGCCCTTTTTTTTTCTTCTCATCTTTGTCTTCCTTCTTCAAGTGTGCATCATTAGCATATCTGCTTACTAGTCGGTGAGCTCCATTTACCCTTGCCCTTCTAACTAGCTAAGGAATCTTGATCTACAACAGGCATAGTAGACCTGTTCTTCATGTACTGATCTTCCTACAACAAAATAGAGGCTAACTCCTTAAGTTTTAAGGCATTTGGATTGCCTTTCATCATCAATCGAAGAGTGGAAGAAAAACTATGATATGAATTTGGAAGACCATTAAGAACAATCTACAGAAATGAACTATCTAGTAAGACTTCATTAGCAGAAATCATGTGATCCTTAAAATCATTGTCAATCTTTGTCAAAAAATTGTTCATAAAATCTCCTTTCTTCATATACTCACTCTCCAACTATTTTAGGAGGTAAGCAACACAATCCTCATTTCTTGCCTAGTATAAAGTGGTAAGTGTATCCGAGCAAATATGAGGGACAATGATAGCATTTGACAGACAAGGCAATCAATGCATGTGCTTGAGCACCTCTACCATCCCAATGAAATTTCTCTATAGTAGGTGTAGTAGGAACTGTAGTAGGAACCATAGCATGAAGAGGAATCTAAAGATCATCATCTTTCAACACCATCCGCATCACCTACAATATTCCACAATCCTTTTTCCACCAATACATGATGCATCACATATGCCCATAACGGGTGATTGGTACCATTCAACTTGTCCTCAACAACCAACATATAGAATACATCATTGATTTTAGCCATGGCCACTAACTAAATACCTTGATGTAGAAAAATGAATGTATCTCAAAAAGTTGAAAAGAACTACCCTCTCAAGCTTTGCTAAACATATAGCAGACTTTGAGGTGCTTGTACCGAGAAATTGGAAAATCAAGACTCCTAAATATGTTTGGCACAAAAGGATGAAATTGTCTGCACGGGCATTATGATAGTGCATTTGGAGGCCAAAAGGAGCTCAGATTGAAATGAACTCCTTATCATCCTAATTATGCTCATCAATTTTCATGCAATTCTCAAACTATGATCGAAGGGGTGTCGATGATACCCTAGATGAAGCAAGGATTTACTCTGATACCAATTGTTGTAGTTTGAGGTCTATGAAAGCACACAAATAGCACAAGGGAGAAGAAGAAGCTTGGAGCACAACACAACACTGAATGAATTACCAAGTGAATGTACAAAGATAAGTGACCCGTTAGGGTTATAGGCGTATACACAACTTGGGGGAAAAAACCTCCTAAAGAAGGAAAAAAGTGACTCAATAGTCCTAAGTGTGTTTGCACACATCACTACTGCAATATATCAACATAACCAATTGCCTCCTTAGTCTATTCTAATAGTATTAGCTCTATTGCAGAGCAAGCTATACAAATCTCCATCTGTAAAAAGAGGCAAAAAAGTGTTATGCACACCCTTTAAGCTAACGGATGTCTCCTTAGTACATGAAAGTAAGTTCTAGATTGCATCTTCCACAAAAACAACATCACAACTAACCAAAATGTGTTTAATCTAAGGATGATATAGACTTTTGCAATCTCCTCATTAGCAAACCTTTTTGTTGCTAACTGATTCTCCAAGTTGTGAATCCATTTTGATTAGGATTTTCATATTGATTTCTCAATATTTTCCATACTTCACAAGCCTTGGTATGAGAGTCAAAACACTATCAATATTACTTGTAGCTAGAGCATAGAGTGCATCTGCATTTGTATGTTTCCAAGCATGTAGAAGATTAGCATTAGGAGGAATCATTCAACCAAGATTATTTGGATTAGGTGTTTCTTGGGGCTCACGATCAATCCCAAGAAAAATCTCTAGAAGCTCATATGAATCGACAAAATGTACAATCCGACAATATCTCCATGACAAAAAGTCCTACCACACAAGGGGGCTCTGCACTCCCCCCACAAGGGTTCTATGTGGAAATTATGTTGCCACAAGGCCTTTATTTTTGCCTTGAATGGCAACTCAATGGCCTAGAAGTTTATGCACTACCTAACCTAATGGATAGGCTCACAAAGATCATCTATTACCATCAATGGCCACACATAGGCCTCATGTAACTTTGAAAATAGGGTTCCACAAACGTCTGCCCTCTCACAGTGGCTTCTCCTCATAATGGGGGCCTTACAATTTAGAGCACCATGGATAATTTTTTGTCAATTGAGGGTGGAGTATTGAGTATATCTAACACCTTTGCCTTCATCCTTTGATTTGTGCAACTTTAGAAAATTTCTTCTTACTAGTAGATGAGATCCGTTTAGCTTTGCCCTTCTCACTAGCTAAGAAATCTTGATATGCAACATGCATAATTGACGTGTTCTACTTTGACTAATCTTCCTATAGAAAAATTAAAACTAACTCCTCAAATTTCAAGGAATTTGGATTTCCTTTCATCATTAATGGAAGTGTAGAAGCAAAAATTGGATATGAATTTGGAAGATTGTTAAGAACAGTCTACACTAGTGAACTATCTGGCAAGATCTCATCAGCAAAAATTAATAGCTCTTTCAAATCTTTGATCTTTTTCAAAAATGTATCCATTGAATCTGAAGTGTTGCAGTGGTGATATACCACAATGCAAGAGCTACAAAACCATGCCCTCATAGTAAAAATCGGAGCCACAAAAATTAATCTGCACTAATGTGCAGAATACATAGAAACCACACAATACATAGACAGGGCGGACACAAATTTCCTAGGTTTTACAAATGTGGTCAAACATTGATTCTGTGGTTGATCACCCCACTATATGTTTTATTACAAAACATGATGGAGAGTGTTAATCTCCAAAAGAACAAGTTAACCTTGAATTTAGATCACCTCTATATCAAGATTAACTTTAGACTCCACCAAACTTAGAGATCATTCACCAATTTATCAGGAAATTGAAAGTTCTGACAAATTCAACTTCTTCAGAAAAATCTGCTGCAGATTAATCACTCATTGACTAATCAATCCTGTAAAGTTTTTGATAAAACTTTGCACAACACTTCGCCTTAAGGTTGCGCAACTTTGCCAAGTTAAATCTCTCAAAAAGATTAAGTACACACTGAGAAATGTGTGAAACACTTTACCTATGTCTGAAAGTACTTCTCTGCAATAGCGACTTTGACACCTGCAATTTCTTAGCACTGGTTCTCCCAACTCTGAACCCGTTTGATCAAGATCTTTTAGCCATAGATGGCTTACCTTTCAACTTAGATTTTAAGCCCTCATTTGTGTAAAACTTTACACTGTGGACTGAGCAATGATCATTTCATTGAAGATGAAATGTGCGCCAGATTTTACGACTCTTAGAACATTCTTACATATGAATGTTCCTAATCAAAATTCTCTCAGCCTGATTACAATTAACCTCTCAAATTCTAACCATAGATAGATTAGCTATGAACTTAAACACGTGCAGAAGGATTTCTCAAAAGATTAAACACAGAAGGAGCAGACAGCAAAATATCGGGCGCAAAATTTCTCGATTTCTCAGAAAACTTACATCTAAGTGAGGATGGACAATTCACTCACTTTTCATGTGTCTAATGACACTGATTTCTCTCTCCCTATTCTCAAATCTTCTTCTGCTCTATTTGCCCGACATTTTCTAACATATTTATAGATGAATATATACAAGTGTATGACTAGACAAAGGTATAAGTCAGCTAATGTACATATGTGTTCATGTCTTTGGATTTTCTGAATATGTCCTTCCTTCAACCATCTGACTTTGTTTTCTTCTTGACTCCTTGACTTCATTCCTCCATAATTCTTCAATTGATGATTGTCATGCTCCAACAGCTCCCCCTCAATCATTAATTGAGGCTCTTCTCTATCTTCTTTACTCCAGCCATATCCTTGAATCTTTGTATTTTTGGTCCATCTAGACTTTTTGTCATCATATCTGCAACTTGATCTTTTGTGGGAGTGTGTATGACTTCAATCTCCTTCTCAATGACCTTCTCTCTCAGAAAATGATACTGTATTTCAATATGCTTAGTTCTAGCATGAAATACAGGATTAGCTGCCAAGTATAATGAACTCATATTGTCTCCATAAATAATAGGAGTACTCTGAATCACATCAAAAACTTTCAAAAGTGTCTTTAGCCATATTACCTCTTTTGCAGCTTCCACCATACCTTTATATTCTGCCTCTGTAGATGACAAAGCAACTGTATGTTGCTTCTTGGAACACCATGAAATCAATTTGTCTCCTACATAGCACAAGTATCCATGTGTTGATCTTCTATCATCCACATTACCTGCCCAATCTGCATCACTATATATCTTGATTCTTGTATCTGAAGTAAATCCATAGTACAACCCTTCTCTGAGTGTACCCTTGATGTACCTAAGTACTCTTTGTCCTGCAATCCAATGTTCCTTCCTAGGACAATGCATAAATTGTGAAAGCACACCAACTGCATATGACAAGTCAGGCCTTGTCAATGTAGCATAAATCAAGCTACCAACCAAACTTTGATAGAGTTTCATATCTCTGAACTCTTCTCCTCCAAACCTAGACAATTTATGGTTCACTTCCAAAGGTGTAGGTGCAACCCTGCAATCTTCCATTTTAAATTTGGTTAGCAAATTTTTAAGATACCTTTCTTGGGTCACATATACTCCATGTTGAGTATAAGAGATCTCCATTCCCAAGAAGAATGATAGGTTCCCCAAATCACTGATTTTGAACTCTTTCTCCATCTGCTTCTTGATCATTTGTATTCCCTTATCATCTGTTCCTGTAAGTATTATGTCATCAACATAAATACACACATAAATGAATCCATTTTCACTTGCTTTGACTAGCAAGCTACTATCTGCCTTTGATGCTTGAAATCCAAGATCATTCAAGAATTTTACAAGCCTATAATTCCAAGCCCTTGGGGCTTGCTTCAACCCATACAAAGCTCTCTTGAGCTTACATACATAATTTGGACTCACTTGATCTTTGAACCCATCTGGTTGCTCCATGTAGACTTCATCTGAAATGTAACCATTTAAGAAAGCATTTTTAACATCTAATTGAGACAACTTCCAACCTTTACAAGCAGCAATTGCTATGAGTGTCCTGATGGTTGTCATCTTTGCCACAGGACTATAAGTCTCATCATAGTCCACTCCATATGTCTGTGCATACCCTTTCACAACAAGTCTAGCTTTGTATCTAGACACACTTCCATCTGCAAACCTTTTAGTCTTGTAAACCCACTTACAACCAATGATTTTCTGACTATTAGGTTTAGGAACCAAATCCCATGTTTGATTCTCTATAAATGCATCATACTCCTCTTGCATAGCATCTTCCCAATTCTTCTTCCCTTTGGCCTCTTCATATGTAGAAGGGTCTTCATCTGCTTTTACCAAATAAGCATAATCTTTAGTAGTCAAGAATGAAGTGTCATAGCTATACCTTGTAGGTTGCCATTTGTGCCTAGATGGTCTCCTAACTTCTGCACTTCTTGAGGTCTCTGGTTCATCACATTCTGGATCAAACCTTGGCCTCTCTTCAACTTCAATCTGCACTTCATTACTCTCACTTTCATCAAGTAATTGAATCTTTGCTTTACCTTTCCTTTGTTCCACTACTTCTTCATCATCTGCATGTACATTATATTTACCTGCATACCAAGTACCTTGCTCATCAAATGTAACATCCTTGGATACAATAAATTGCTTTGTGGATGGACTCCACAACCTGTATCCCATTTGCTTATCATCATAACCAATGAATACATACTTCTCTGCCTTAGGCTCCAACTTATGCCTCAATTGAGATGGCACATATGCATATGCCAAGCATCCAAATATTCTGCAATGATCCAAGGTAGGTTTCTTACCCCACCAAGCTTCATATGGTGTCATACCCTGCAAAGCTTTACAAGGCAATCTATTAACCAAATATGTAGCTGTATTAACAGCCTCAGCCCACAAATAATTTGGGCAATTCTTCTCTTTCATCATGGACCTTGCAAATTCAACAAGAGTCCTATTTCTTCTTTCTGCTACCCCATTTTGTTGAGGAGAGTACCTGCAAGTAACTTCTCTCTTTATACCTGCATTCCACAAATAATCATTGAACTCATTTGAAAAATACTCTCCCCCTCCATCTGACCTTAGTCTCTTCAATTTTTGACCTGTAATCCTTTCTGCATATGCATGATAGTGTTTAAATGTATTAAACACTTCTGACTTTTCCTTAATCACATAAATTGTGATCCACCTAGTAGCATCATCAACATATATGACATAATATCTTGAACCATTTATACTAAAGTCCTTTGAAGGACCCCACACATCTGTATGCACCAATTCAAGTCTTTCTGAATACATAAACCCATGCTTGGAATAGGATTGCTTATGAGCCTTACCTAATTGACATGCCTCACATCTGTATGTCATGTGTTGACCTGCAATGTTAGGCATTCCAAGCACTGAATCATTGTTAATCATTTCTTTGATACCTCTTTCATTAAAGTGTCCAAGTCTTTTGTGCCAAAGATCCAATTCTGACACCTTCTGCTCTCCATATGTGAACATAGCATGTCCAACATTTCCTTGTACCTTCAATGTGAAAAGCCTTCCTTCTTTCTTTCCTGCAATAACTTGTTTATACCCTTGACTAGGGTCTTCCACATAAACTCCATCATTGGTAAACCTTACCTCATAACCTTTTTCCACAATTTGACCTACACTGATCAAATTCTTTGGAATTGTGGGAACATAAAGTACCTTACTCAGAAGAGTGCTCCCATCCTTAGCTTTGACTGAACCAATTGACTTTACCTTATGCTTTGTATTATCACCTGTCTGCACTGTATGATTAATTGCATTGTGATCTAGGTCAGTCATCAAAGCAATATTTCCACTCAAATGATTACTACATCCTGAATCAATATAAAACACTCTCATGTCCTCATGTGAGGTTTCACATGTATTCATAATGAGAGTTGAGTCCTCCTTTTGATCTGATGCATAGTTGTAGTAGGTGTTATTATAGGATTGACTTTGGAAGTTTCTTCCACCACCTCTTCCAAAAGAATTCCTACCACCTCTACCTCTGAAATTTCCTCTCTGAAATCTACCACCTCTTGCTCTTTGATTAAAGTTCTGATAATTGCCATTGTTTTGATTATTATGCCAACAATCATGAGATAGATGATTGGTCTTACCACATATCCAACAAGCTCTTGCATTATCTTTGTTGTTTCTGCCTCTTCCTCTACTTCTGCCATTTCCTCTTCCTCTTATGAAGTTTGCTTGGTTTGAAGTACCTTCTTCTTCACGTGATTGTTGCTTCCCTTTGTTGGCTTTCTTCTTGTCTTTAGAATACATTGCATGACCTGCACTCTTATCAACATCTCCTTTGACATCATTCTCAAAAGTTAGCATATGACCTAACAATTGATTCAAATCAGGAGTAAAATGATCTAATGAAAGTTCTGTAGATAAAATGAAAGGCTTCCATTTCTCATCTCCTCTTAGCCCTGTGAGTATTTGTCTTACCAATTTGTCTTCTTCAATATCTTCATCAACTGCACCTAAAGAATCTGCAATGTCCATCTTTGTCACATAATCAGAGATTGATTGTGAGGCCTTCTTCTTGAAGGTAGTAAATTCTGCCCATAGTGAAGCCTTCCTTGATTTGGTTGTATTTTGGAAATGCTCTTCCAAAGCATTCCAAATGTCACAAGCACTCTCAAGTCCTCTAATGTGAGGAAGCAAATAGTCATTGACTGCCATGTAGATGATGCTTCTTGCTTGAGCATCCTTCTTCATCCAATTCTTCAAATCTGCAAGCTCCTCCCTAGTTGGAACACTAGGATCTCTGAATTTTGGCTTTTCTTCATCTCCTGTGATGTATCCTATCAGATCTTTGCTCATAAGGTGAGCTTCCATCCTCATAGACCATGCAGGATAGTTCTCTCTATCCAGCTTCTCAATTTGGAGACTATCTCCCATCTTTACTTCACCTGTAGCTTCAAAACTTTAACCTTTACAGATAATGAATGTACCTTTACTTCGAATGTTGCTCCTTCTGATCCTTTTGATGCTCTTTGTATGTCTTTCTTCAATCTTTCTTCAACCTTTACCCTTCTGCACCTTCAAAATGTAAAGATTTGTACTTCTACAGTAGTTGGAGTCTCCTTCACTTCAATTTTGACACAACCTGCTCTGATACCACTGATGGAGAGTGTTAATCTCCAAAAGAACAAGTTAACCTTGAATTTAGATCACCTCTATATCAAGATTAACTTTAGACTCCACCAAACTTAGAGATCATTCACCAATTTATCAGGAAATTGAAAGTTCTGACAAATTCAACTTCTTCAGAAAAATCTGCTGCAGATTAATCACTCATTGACTAATCAATCTTGTAAAGTTTTTGATAAAACTTTGCACAACACTTCGCCTTAAGGTTGCGCAACTTTGCCAAGTTAAATCTCTCAAAAAGATTAAGTACACACTGAGAAATGTGTGAAACACTTTACCTATGTCTGAAAGTACTTCTCTGCAATAGCGACTTTGACACCTGCAATTTCTTAGCACTGGTTCTCCCAACTCTGAACCCGTTTGATCAAGATCTTTTAGCCATAGATGGCTTACCTTTCAACTTAGATTTTAAGCCCTCATTTGTGTAAAACTTTACACTGTGGACTGAGCAATGATCATTTCATTGAAGATGAAATGTGCGCCAGATTTTACGACTCTTAGAACATTCTTACATATGAATGTTCCTAATCAAAATTCTCTCAGCCTGATTACAATTAACCTCTCAAATTCTAACCATAGATAGATTAGCTATGAACTTAAACACGTGCAGAAGGATTTCTCAAAAGATTAAACACAGAAGGAGCAGACAGCAAAATATCGGGCGCAAAATTTCTCGATTTCTCAGAAAACTTACATCTAAGTGAGGATGGACAATTCACTCACTTTTCATGTGTCTAATGACACTGATTTCTCTCTCCCTATTCTCAAATCTTCTTCTGCTCTATTTGCCCGACATTTTCTAACATATTTATAGATGAATATATACAAGTGTATGACTAGACAAAGGTATAAGTCAGCTAATGTACATATGTGTTCATGTCTTTGGATTTTCTGAATATGTCCTTCCTTCAACCATCTGACTTTGTTTTCTTCTTGACTCCTTGACTTCATTCCTCCATAATTCTTCAATTGATGATTGTCATGCTCCAACAAAACATGTACAAAATTGTCCAATGGCAAGTTGGACTTTCACTTGAACACTAACGATAACAATCTCCCACTAAAGGCCAATATGGCCAAAGTGACTAGGAGAGAAAAAATAAAGAATCACCTTTCTTGATGCTCAGGTACGTAGGCACTAATTCAAAGTAGCACTTTGAGCTTCGTTGAATTAGATTGATTGATAAGGAATCTAGAAATGATTCTTTGAATGATCAAAGGCAAGATATGTCCATCTTCTTAGGAATTATAGAATGATTCATAGGTCGTACACAAATATGAATCTTTAGTATAATTAAGCTTCATGAAAAAAGATTGGACACATGTATCTTTTGGACAAGCTATTTGTAAAGCTTGATCATTGAGGTCTTCCAAGGTATTAGCAAGCTATCACTTCTAGTAAAGAATCCAAACGCTTCTTAAGTGATAAAGAAGAAAATGATGCGTTCATAGTAAAATTATTGTACATTGGTTTAATGATTAAGAGATGCTTGTACTTTAAACTATGCAATCACAATGGGTTGTCAAAATATGTTTAAGATACTCAAGTTGAATCACAAAATTAACCAATGATAATAATATTTTGTTTCAAACTCAAGAAAAGGCATACATATCATATATAAATAAAAGTTCATCATTCAAGAGGTGAAAATGATTCCAAGATGAATCCTTTGCTCATGTTGTTATTTCCTTAAGAGTAATTTCAAGTACTTAAAGTATAAAATTATCTCTAGTAGTAAGAATGAGATTCTTCAAGCTCAACAAGTAGTTTCCAAGAAGTCCCAAATCACCATTAGTGCTACCTAAAGTCAAATTATTGATATAACCCATGGATGTATCAATCTTTACGAGATTCTTAGTTTTGGAATGTGGAAGGTATTAGCATATGCTTGGACTTGAGTGGAGGGAAAGATCTCTAAAAATCCCACGAGTAAGGCAAGAAGCTTTAGAGAGTTCAAGAGATATTAAAGATAAATACTAAGTCTTTATTCTTGTCATAAGGTCAACAAGAATTCATCAAGCTTGACAAGGTTTGTCCGAGAACTTGCGATTGGAACTACTATGAAGTTTTCCCAATAATGGCTATAAAATTAATGCATGACTCATGAGTGTTACCTATTTAAACATTAAATCCTCAATTGGATTAAATTTTGAATCAAGATTTTTCCAAAATCAAAGTATAAAGAGATAAAAGGGTCTAGACATACCCTAGAACAAGGCTTAGAGAAAGGATCATTAGAAATGATCATGAGAGGATTTAAAAGACATAAAAAATAGGTCAGACTCAAGATGTATTTTTGTGGATTAGAGAAGGTAACCACTATTATGGGATAGTGGAACGCTATCTCTGTTTGATAATTTTTCTTTGATGGCTAGAAAGAAAAAGAACTCATGATTCATAAAACGCATCAATCAAGTTATCTCTTTCTTGGGGAAGTGCATTGAGTTAATGTATTGAAAAACATTAGACAAAAGGATAAAGAA
Source organism: Ceratopteris richardii (assembly GCA_020310875.1). Classification (NCBI taxonomy): domain Eukaryota; kingdom Viridiplantae; phylum Streptophyta; class Polypodiopsida; order Polypodiales; family Pteridaceae; genus Ceratopteris; species Ceratopteris richardii. The sequence goes on along the minus strand of CM035425.1, from coordinate 168,519,896 downwards.
ATGAAGGAGAGTTTTCCTCTCACATTCTGATAAGAAGTGAAGTCTATAAAACTTCACCCTGTCCAAATTCTAATCGAGTTTAGGTCCAAAGGTTAAGCATCCTTCAATCAAGGTTTGACTAACTAAGTCAAGCAACAAGTTCCTAGTGTAACTTGGTAAATTCAATCCATTGATTCAAATGCACGAGAACCACATTCCTAGTGAGCAGTCATAAAGATTAAATAAAGGAATTAACTTAGTCTCAGCTGAAGCATTATTTTGAGTAAAATGTCATCAATAGAACCTCAATGGGCTGATGCATTGACGTTGGATACCACATTAGTATCTTGTAGTTGGATGATGTTTGGCTTTACTCCATCAATCTTTTTTACAATCCAATTTATTTCCCTTCAAGATCGATAAATTGCTTCAATACCTTGTTGAAACAGATATTTGAATTGTTGGAGTCTTGAGGCACCTAGAGTTTAACTCACAGTAAGTTCAAATATCTTAGAAGTTTGAATTGGTTGCACAAAGGTTTTAGTTTTTTTCTTTCTACTTTCCAAATATTTTGGATTTTAATCAAGTAGAGTATCTAATTCTTTTCACAAAAGTCCAAGGTTAGCTGGTTAGAACAAGCTAACTAAATTAAACATCCAAGATAGATGCTTTGTACAAGAACCCATTCAATCTTCAAAAGATGCTAAGAATAATTTGTGTTATTCATTTGTCTTTGCTCCACGTTACATAGCATAACTCTAATAACTTTCATAGAGTTGAGTACATTATTGAAAAGCAAAGTTAGGAATTGCTCATAACATTGATGATTCCCAAGCACTTCAAGCTAAAGTCTTTTGACAAATGTGTCCTAAGCTAGATAAATTTCATTTTTTATTTGACTTGGTCAAGCTAAAGCAAGGTTTGTTACCATTAGTGTCCATGTGAAAGGCCAAATGGCCACCAGACACTTCTTTGTATATGTTCTTTAATAAAACATATAGTGGATTGGTTAGCCATAGACTGTAAATTCGATCGCATTTGTAACATCTAAGAAGTCTGTGTTTATGCTCCCTATGTACTGTGTTTTTCTGCATATTTTGCAGCCTCTGTGCGAAGTATTGTGTGCAGCCTTAGGAGCTCAATTTTCTACTCTGAGGATAACATCCTAGAGCTCTCAAGAAGGAGAGAACATTGTGGTGAATCGCCATCAATATATTTCACTAGTATCAGAGCATTTCAATGCAAAAGATTTGTTCCTTTTGTGCAAGCGAAGTGAGCACCTATCCACCCACCCAAGGCTTATGACCAAGGCAGTGACCAAGGCAGTGACCTTGGCATACCTTTTCATCCAAGTCACCGAAGTCACCATTGGCACCATTGGCTATGTGCGAGGGAGGACCTCAATGATCAAGGAAGATAGAGGTTCTCGGTACTTCCCGAGAGGTCACCCATCCCAATATTGCTCCCCGTGGAGCTCGCTTAACTGTGCCAATCATTTTCCACTAAGATACACTCTTGTGGTGTCTAAAGAAAAGGAAAGACTAAGGTTAACATTACCTTGAACATGTTTTGGTCCCTCAAAGCTTCATTTTTTGCTTTCAAAGCTTGTTTTTGAAGCATTTTTGGGGTGTCTTTTGGAGCCATTTTGGTGTACTTTCACACATAGTTCTCTTCACACAAGTCCAAGAACATCAAGAAGAGTTCCTTGTACTTCTTCGACAATAAATATCAACCTTTGAGGCTGTGTTTTCAGCCGCACTCATAAAATTATAGGTTTCTCGAAAGCTTTTCAGATTTGGTGGGAACAGTCGCTGCAAATTTATGCAGGTTTTTTGCGCCTAAAACATTAGAGTTGACAGACACTTGCAGGTGTTGTTGGCTAGTTTTTGGGCTTTGCATTTAGTATTTTAGTGTCATTTTACTGCATATCTTGAGCACATACACACCATGTACGCTTCTATGGATTTCGCTTATGTACATCCATGTGGTCATTGATATAGCAGTTACATTTTTGCATAAAGCCTTTTACGTTTGATAAAGAGGGTTATGGTGAGGTTTTCTTAACTGGGAGACACCCATATGTTGGGGTCTCTTCGGTGATGGAGGTGTAAGACTTACCCAACTTCCCTATAGGAGATCTATGATAGTTGTTCATAGGTTCTCGATAAGCCTAGTTGGCTTCTATTGGGTAACTAATTATATGCAGTGGAGTCAGTGATTCACTATGTAGGTAGACATGTCAATACTTGTAGTTTTATGATATTTTTGACACTGTGCATATGCTCACTTTGCAGAGGATACTATAGCAAAATTTTTCCAGATTTTTGGTTTTGTCAACTATACAATGGTCAATTTACTCCTTGATACACTTATTCATTGGTGTTTGGACTCTTCTAGCTGTTGATATATTTAGGTAGTGATGCGTGTGAGAACACACTAGGACTGCTGGGGCACTTTTTTCCCTCTTTAGGAGGTTTTTTCCCTCGGCTTGTATATACGCCTATTGCCCTAATGGGCTACTTATCTTTGTACATTCTCTAGTAATACATTCAATATTGTGTGTTTGTGCTCCAAGCTTCTTCTTCTTCTTCCTTGTGTTGTTCGCGTGCTTCGACAGACGTCTAACTCCAACAATTGGTATCAGAGCAGGTCATCGCTTCATCTAGGGTGCCCTCGACACTCCTCCGTTTGCAGTCTCAGATTCGCACGAAATTTGGTGAGCATACTCAGGCTGTTTCAGAGATCTAAACAGCTTCGATTTGTGGTGCCGAAATCGCGATCTGAGCTCGTTTCGGCCTCCGAACGCACTACCACAACGCTTGTGCAGGCTATTTCGTCTTTTTGTGCCAAAGTATATACCAGTTTCTGTTCGCCAGTTTAAGCGTCTCGAAGTCTGCTACAAGTCTATCAGAACTCGTCTCGGCAGTTCTGTTCAACTTTTTGAGATACAACCAATTTTCTGCATCAAGGTATTTTAGTCACCGGCCATGGCTGAAAGCAGTGATGTATTCCGTATGTTGGCTGTTAAGGATAAGTTGGATGGTACCAACTACCCATTATGGGCTTATATGATGCGACATGTATTGGTTGCAAAAGGATTGTGGAACATTGTGCAAGGTGTTGAAAGACGTCCTGTTACACCTCTGCCTATAGGTATTGCAAATACAGGTGCTGGAGCTGATGAAGATGGTGTCGAAGATGATATTCCGCAGATTCCTATTCGTGCTACTGTTTCTATTGCACCTACTACAGAGCAGATTCGTTGGGATGGCAGAGATGCCCAGGCATATGCATTGATAGCTTTGTCTATCAAACGTGCCATTATTCCTCACATTCGCTCTTACAGAATAGCTAAGGATGCTTGGGATACACTTACCACATTGTACCAAGCTAGGAATGAGGCTCGTGTTGCTTACCTCCGAAAACAGTTGGAGAGTGAGCACATTAATGAAAGTGATTCTATGGAAAGTTTCCTAACAAAGATCAAAGACTTGAAGGAACAGTTGATTTCTGCTGATGAGGTTATACCAGATAGCTCACTTGTGCAGACTGTTCTGAATGGTCTTCCTGATTCATATCAGAGTTTTGCTTGTACTCTTCGATTGATGATGAAAGGCAATCCAAATGCCTTATCATTTGAGGAGTTAGTCTTTGTTCTGTTGCAGGAAGATCAATCCAGGCAAAACAGGTCCATTATGCGAGTTGCAGATCAAGCTTTCTTGGCTAGTCAGAAGGGCAAAGGAAAATGGAGCTCTTCAACTAGTAAGCAGAAATCTACTAATTCTGCATATACGAAGAAGGAAGATAAAGATGAGAAGAAATCAGAAGAGCAGAAATTGTTTTGTAAGTACTCTAAAGGGAATGATCATATCATAAAGAACTGTCTAAAACTGGCTGCTAAAGAGGCAAAGAAGAAAGAGGTTGGAATGGTTGTTGCAGAGGCATGTACACCAAAAACAGAGTCTACAAATCTTGTGCAGGAAGAAGAATGGGCATTTACTATTGTCTGCAGTTTTGACCCATCTTCTCATGAGCAGTGCATGTCTGCAGTAGACTCAGATGTTTGGTATTTTGACAGTGGGGCGACCAAACATATTACCTCGCAGCGCAGTTTCTTCTCTTCACTCGAGCCTGCCCCTACAGGGAATACTGTTACATGCGCCAACAACTCCTCTTATCCTGTTATGGGAGTTGGTAAGATCATTTTGACTACTGGTGATGGTAGTTCTTTCACTTTGTCAGATGCTTTATTTGTGTCAGGGATCAAAAAGAACCTGTTATCAGTTTCTGCATTAGCCAAGATTGGCTTGGTTGTGAAATTTGTTGATGACAGGTGTACAGTTCATGATTTGTCAAATGGCGATGTGATTATTGCTTCTAGCATTTTATGTCGTGGGCTGTATAAGCTCATAGACTATGAAAGATCTAAAAATGATTTGGCATGTGCAGTAAATGATTCTCAGGCTATGTCAGATGCAAAGCTTTGGCATGCACACTTTGGTCATCTAAATTTTGCTAGTCTGCTACGCCTGCAGAAATCTGAAATGGTGTCCTCTTTGCCCAAACTTGAGGCACCTGGAAAACATGTTTGTGAAGGCTGTATTTTGGGCAAAATGCAGTGTTCCTCCTTTCCAAAAGATGGTTTAGCTTGGGCTACACACAAATTGCAGCTTGTACATAGTGATGTCTGTGGTCCTATGCAGACACCCTCTATTGGAAATTACCTTTACTTCGTGACTTTCATTGATGATTTTTCCAGGCATGCATGGGTATATCCACTCAAAGCAAAGTCCGAAGTGTTCATGTTCTTCAAACAAGTTTTGGTTTTGGCTGAAAATCTGTCAACATGTAAAATGGGCACCCTCCGTTCTGATCGAGGGGGGGAATATATGTCTTCTGATTTTAATGCATTTTTGGCTGAACGTGGGATAAAACACCAGTGTACAGTGCCGTATACACCTCAACAGAATGGAGTTGCTGAATGCAAGAATAGGTCTCTCATGGAGATGGCGAGGTGTATGGTCAAGAGTCAGGCTTTACCTCATAGTTTCTGGCTTGAGGCTGTCATGTGTGCAGCATATGTACTGAACAGGTGTCCCACTAAAGCGCTGTAGTCTATCACTCCATATGAGGCTTGGCATGACCGCAAGCCATCTGTTGCTCATCTGCATGTTTTTGGTTGTTTGGCATATGCACTAGTGTCTGAACAACGTTGCAGAAAATTGGATGATAAGGCAGTAAAATGTATTTTTGTTGGGTACAGTTCTGAAAGTAAAGGCTATCGTCTATATCATCCACAGACTAAATGCATTCTAGTTAGCTGTGATGTTGTCTTTGTGGAAGATGCTATTCAGCCATTGCTTTCATGTACTAAGGAGACATCTGTTAGCTCCAAAGACATGTATGATACTTTGATGCCTCTTTTTACAGGTGGACAATCTAGTGCTCGTCCTAATGAGGCAACTTCTCAGCCTTTGCAGGTTTCATATGATGATGCAGAGCATTCCATTTCTGATGCAGATTTACATGATGCACTTGTTGATGAGAGAACTGATATTGAGCAGGCAAAAACTATGCGAAAATGGCTGGTGCAGACTTTGCATGACAGCAAATTAGATGCACCTTTGTCATATCGTACTCGTTCAGGCTCTCATATTGCCTCCTTTGCATCAGATTGCTATGCTATGGCTGCGTTTAGTCTCTATGATGAGAATGAGCCTGTTTCTTTTGATGAAGCACAGAATTCAAAAAATTGGATGGCTGCTATGCAATCTGAATATGATGCTATAATGAAGAATGGTACATGGTCTTTATGTGACTTGCCTCCTGGCAAGAAGGCCATTGGCACTAAGTGGGTATACAAGCTAAATCGTAAACCTGATGGTACAGTTGACAGGTATAAGGCTAGGCTTGTTGCAAAGAGTTATGCACAGGAAAGAGGCATTGATTTTGATGAGACCTTTGCACCTACATGCCGTATGACTACTGTTCGGAGTATTTGTGCACTTGAAGCCCATCGTGGTTGGAGTGTATATCAGTTGGACATTAAAACAGCATTTCTGAATGGTGACTTGCATGAAGAAGTGTATGTTTTTCAGCCCCGTGGCTTTGTGCAGAAAGGGCATGAAAACTAGGTGTGCAGGTTAAAGAAGGCATTATATGGTTTAAAGCAAGCACCACGTGCTTGGTATGAGAAGATACATGCCTATTTGGTTGCACATGGTTTCGAGAACATTCCAACTGAAAGCACCTTATATGTTAAGCATGCTAATGATGTGCTTCTGATCATTGTTGTCTATGTTGACGACATGCTGCTCACTGGTCCTATTGAGAAGCATATTGCTAATTTCAAGGCTGATTTGCATGCCTGATTTGAGATGTCTGATTTGGGGCATTTGCATCACTATTTGGGCATTCAGTTTATGCAAGTTGATGGTGGAATGGCTTTATGTCAAACGAAATATATTGACACATTATTACAGCGTTTTGGCCTTGAAAACTGTAAGCCTATTGCCACTCCTATGGAGACAGGTTTACGATTGAGTCTTCATGATGCTGGAGATGCATTTGATGTTGTTCTCTATCAGCAGGCTATTGGATGCTTGATTTACTTATGCATTACTCGCCCAGATATTCAGTTTGCTGTCTCACAGATGAGCAGGTTTATGCATTGCCCAGGAGTCACGCATTGGAAGGCAGTTAAGCGCATCTTTCACTACTTGAGTGGTACTCGGCTACTTGGGTTGTTTTATCCCAAGGGGGGATCACTACCACCAGATTTGCATGCTTTTTCTGACTCAGATTGGGCTGGTTGCTATGACACTCGTGTGTCCACCAGTGGTTTTTGCTTCATGCTTGGTACCTCATGTATATCTTGGTTGAGCAAGAAGCAGCCTACTGTGGCCACTTCCAGTTATGAGGCTGAGTATAGGGCAGCTTTCACAGCGACTGTTGAGTGTGTGTGGCTCAGACGCCTTATGGCTGATTTGGGTGTTGGCCAGTCTTTTGCCACCACCATCTTCATTGACAGTCAGAGCCCATTGGCAGTTGCGAGGAACCCTATGTTCCATGCTCGCACTAAGCACATTGAGGTGCATTATCACTATGTTAGGGAGAGGTTCTCTGCTGGGGAGATCAGCTTGGCATATGTGCCCACGCAGGAGAACATTGCAGACCTTTTCACGAAGGCTCTTCCTAGGGAGAAGTTTGAAGCTTTTCGCAAAGCTTTGGGATTACTTCCTTTTGTGGAGTGATTTCCACATAGCTTGGCACTTCCTTATACATGAGTGCAAGCTCCTTGTTCATCGCATCACTCCGAGGGGGGATATGTTGATATATTTAGGTAGTGATGTGTGTGAACACAGTAGGACTACCGGGGCACTTTTTTCCCTCTTTAGGAGGTTTTTTTCCCCCGGCTTGTATATACGCCTATTGCCCTAACGGGCTACTTATCTTTGTACATTCTCTAGTAATACATTCAGTATTGTGTGTTTGTGCTCCAAGCTTCTTCTTCTTCCTTGTGTTGTTCGCGTGCTTCGGCAGACGTCTAACTCCAACACTAGCTCCATAATCATTCTATTCAGTTCTCTACCAACATGGCATCAGAGGTCTCAAGCACATCTGGTGGATCAGGGTCTAGTGCGAGTGTTCCGAGGAGGAGCTATAAACTGCAAGGCAAAGACCATTTTGAGATCCAAAAATTTGATGGCACAAACTTTGCTCTATGGAAGAATCAGATTAAAGATGTGCTAATTCAAAGGAGGCAATGGAAGCTAGTAAATGGAATTTCAAAGAAGCCTGTTGACATGGATGAAGATGCTTGGGATGAGTTAGATGAAATGGCTAGGTCTACCATTCGCTTGCTCCTAGCAGATAATGTTTACTTTACAGTATTAGACTAATATGAAAGTGTATCACATAAAGAGTATTTGATGAGAAAATTATATGACCCTCGCACGACCGACACACATAGTGTTGTTGCTCATCTAAATGAATTTGATGCTATATTCTCCCAGTTACAGGCTCAAAAAATGGATATGGATAATGAAATGAAAGCAGTATTGTTGTTATGCACCTTGCCATCATCGTGGATACATTTTGCACAACTATTAGCAATAGTGCACCTAGTGGTAAACTCGTCTATGATGACATATGTGAGCACTCTTGGGTGAGGAGATTTGTAGAAAATCTATGGTTTGCACTCAAAGTGGAGATGCATATAATGTTTGTGATTCTTACCAAGGAAAGAATCAACAATGTGGTAGGAGCAAGAACAAGGGAGAGAATGGTCAATGGAATAAGAGTAGAAGTAAATCAAGGAAGAAAGACATCGAATGCCATTATTGTCATAATTAAGAAAGGACACATGAAGAAAGATTGTTATGCATTAAAGAATGCTATAAAGGACAGAATGTTGATACAGTTACCTGCACCATCTACTTTGACTATCAAGATTGAAGAAATTAATGCTATTTCTGATGATGCTGATGTGTTGACATGATAGTATTGTGTCAAAGGAGGCTCTTATGACTGATTCTCTTTCCCACACATGGCTGCTAGATTCTGGTGCTTCTTTCCATGTGACACCACACAAAGAATGGTTTTCTAATTATGCAAAAAAGTATCTTGGTAGCGTGAGACTTGGTGACTCTTACCAGTGTGGCGTTGTGGGGATTGGAGATGTGGTTGTGCAGTTCATTGATGGTTCAAAATTTACTATGCATAATGTATGCCATGTATGTGAGTTATGACATAGCTTGATGTCAATTGGTCAACATGATGACCTTGGTTACAAGGTGGTCTTCTATGCTTCATCCTTTCGTATATGAAAGGGCAATATGGTTATTGCAAAAGGAAGCAAAGTTGGTTCACTTTATCCTTTATTTGTATCACATAAAGAACACTTGCTAGTTGTTATTGAACAACCTATGGCTTGTATTTGGAATGGTCATTTGGGCCATATATCTCGTAGTGGAATGTAAAATCTTTCTCATTTTGGCTACTTACCTGTGTTATCTTTCTCTGATGTTTCATTTTGTGAGCATTGTCAATATGGAAAGCAAAAATTTGCATAGAATGGACATTGACTCTTCAATTTAGCCTTTAGATTTTGTTCATACAAGTGTGTGGTCCTACGTCCACTAGGTCCTTAGGTGGTTCTCTTTACTTTGTCACTTTCATAGATGATGCTACTAGAAACATTTGGGTATATCCTGTCAAATCAAAGGATGAGGAATTCCCTACTTTCAAAAAATGGCTTGCTTCAGTTGAGACTGAAAAAGGAACTAAGCTTAAGGCTTTACGTTTAGATAATGGGGATGAGTATATCTCACATGAATTCAACCGTTTTTGTCACTCTAGAGGGATTCGTAGAGAGTTTACAACTCCTTATATCCCAATACAGAATGGTGTAGCTGAAAGGATGAATAGAACTATTCAAGATAGAGTAGTTTCTATGTTGCATTATGCAAACCTCTCACAAGGCTTTTGGGAAAAAGTAGTATTGACTACAGTTCATGTGATTAACCTTTCACCTAGTACTGACAAAGGTCTAAAAGTGGCACAAGAGTTATGGATAGGGAAGCCACCATATTATGATCATCTTCGAGTTTTTGGGTGTGAAGCATATGTTCATATACCCAAGAATCTTAGATAAAAGTTGGACCATAAGTCAAAGAAATGCATTTTTCTTGGATATGGTCGAGAAAGACAATTTGGATATTGCTTATGGGATCTTGAAACACGGTCAGTGATCAGAAGTAGCGATGTCATTTTCAACGAGTCTAAGATGCATAAACAACCCATTAACGAGGTTGAAGTGAGAAGAGTGGTGTTTGAGGATACTAGTCCTCCAGTTAGCATGTATAAAAATGTTGCACGTACGAATGTTCAAGAGACTGTCTGATCAGATCAGTCTGCACATGTTTCTATTCAGCAACCATTGAGATGCTCTGCACGTGTCTCACATCCACCTAATAGATATGTTCCAAGTTTAGATTTTGTTATGCTAATAGATGCCGGTGAGCCTTCTTGCTAGAAAGAGGCTATGCAGACAGAGGATCATGTCAAGTGGGAGCGTGCCATGAAGAGTGAGTTGGATTCTATTGACAAGAATGGTACTTGGGATTTAGTACCTTTGCCAAAGGTCAGGAAAGCTTTACCTGTTGGAACAAACCAATCACAAATTGGTGACTATAAAGAGCTTGAAGGAAGTCAATGATCAGTTTGAAGTGAAAGAAGTTACTTGAGAAAGTAAAGAAGATTTCAGGATGATAGCTTGTATACATATGTACATTACAGGTGGAAATTCTTGTATTGTGAGTATAGATAATTCTTAGGATGATAAGGAGTAATGTAATAGACACGGGATAAGTCTAGAACCATATGTATATAAGTCAATGATGTAAAGAAATACATGGATGAGTCTTTAGAAGAAAAGACTTAGAGATAGATGTTGAGAGAGTCTTTCTCAAAAAATTAGCGACGAGTTTTTCTCTGAGTTCTCTCAGTCTGATCATGTGGATCAGAAATCCTTTTGTACACATCTAATCTACAAGCTTATGAAGCTATGTTCAAAGTTTCATGGTATAATTCCTTTCACGCTGTGAGATGATCTATAGGAACATGTGTATGTAAAGTGCAGGTAGATCTCTCAGAGTCGCGCACTTTTTCGTGTCAATGTTTTGCTTAGATCTCAGTGCACAGTGTAAAGTTTTTAATGATTGAGCATTCAAAATCTAAGTAAGAGGATAAGGAAGCTATGGCTAAAAGCATTTAGCAAAATGGGACTTGTGCTGTGAGAAATCAACTTTAGAAGTTACCTATGTCAAAGTCGCTTATTCAGGAAGACAGTTTCTGACGTACTTTTGATCTTAAGGATCAAATTGAAGCTTTAATGATTCTTTTGAAGAACTAATGGTTGCTATGATTGCGCAAAGGTAGCTTGGAGGTATGTATATCATTAGATTGAAGAAATTTGAAGATATGTGCAGGTAATGAAGTCAATCTTTGAAGCAGACTTCTTGAAGAAGGAAAATTCTCACTCAGAGAATTGTTCATGAATGATTTGGTAAATCAAAGTAACATTTGTGTAAAGTTTGATCTATAACTGATATAGAGGTGTTCTTAGATCAGTGTAGATCAAGCCTTTGGAGATTACGAGGTCTCCAACAGTGGTATAAGAGCAGAAGGTGCAATACAAGTGAAGTAAAAGCATTGGAAGTTCTTTCTAATTGAAGGTGGACAAGGACAAATTCTTGAAGATAACTTGCAGAAGTACAAAGCACGAGTTCGAAGAATTAAAAAAAAAAAGGATTGAAGTTTCATATCAAAGGTACACTTTACTATCATAAATCATAGTAATTGCAAATACAGAAGATCAAAAGATGGGAGATAGCTTGCAGATTGATAAGCTAGATAGGGAGAACTATCCAGCTTGGTCCATGAGGATGGAGGCACACCTCATGAGCAAAGATTTGATGGCATTCATTACGAGAGAAGAAGAAAAGCTTGAATTTGCAGATCCTAGTATTCCAACTAGGGAAGAGCTTGCAGATTTGAAGATCTGGATGAGAAAGGATGCTCAAGCTAGGAGCATCATTTACATGGCTGTAAATGATTATCTTCTACCTCACATCAGAGGATTAGAAAGTGCAATAGATGTGTGGAATGCTTTGGAAGAGCATTTCCAAAACACAACCAAGTCTAGAAAGTCTTCATTATGGGCAGAATTTACAACCTTTAAGAAGAAGAGCTCACAATCAATTTCTGATTATGTGGCAAGGATGAAGGATATTGCAGATAGCTTGGGAGCAGTAGATGAAGACATTGAAGAGGATAAGTTGGTAAGACAAATAATTATAGGTATGAGAGGAGATGAGAAGTGGAAGCCTTTCATATTGTCCATAGAATTGTCACTTGATCATTTTACTCCTGATCTTAATCAATTGCTAGGACACATGCTAACTTTTGAGCAGGACATTAAGGGAGATAATGATAGGAGTGCAAGTCAAGCTATGTACTCCAAGGACAAGAAAAAGAATGGCAAAGGAAAGCAGTCAACTGATGATGAAGGGACTTCAAGTCAAGCTAACTTTACAAAAGGAAAGATGAATTTCAGAGGTAAAAGAAGAGGAGGTAAGAACAAGGATAATACTAAAGCTTGTTGGATTTGTGGAAGAACCAATCATTTGGCAAATGATTGTTGGTATAACAATCAAAATGGTGGAAGTAATAATCAAAGTTTTAATCAAAGAGGTAGAGGAGGCAGAAACCAAAGAGGCAACTTCAGAGGAAGAGGTGGTAGGACATCATATGCTAGAGGAGGTGGAAGAAATTTTCAACCTCAGTCCTACAACAACAATTATTATAACTATGCATCAGATCAGAAGGATGATATGACTCTTATCTTGAATGCAACTCATGAATCAGTAGGAGAAGATCAAAGGGTGTTTTATATTGACTCAGGATGTAGCAATCATCTGAGTGGCAGTATATCCTTGATGACTGATATGGAAGCAAAGGTGAATGGACATACAGTTCAAACAAGTGGCAACACAAAGCATAAAGTGGAGAGCATTGGATCAGTGAAGACAAAGAGTGGAAGTACACTCTTGAGCAAGGTACTTTATGTTCCTAGTATTCCTAAAAATGTGATAAGTGTAGGGCAAATTGTGGAGAAAGGATATGAAGTCAGATTCACAAATGATGGTGTTTATGTGCAAGATCCAAATCAGGGATATAGAAACATTATTGCAAGTAAAAAGGAAGGAAGGTTGTTTACTCTCAAAGTCCAAGGTAATGTGGGACATGCTCTTTTTACTTATGGAAGCCAAAAGATGTCTGAATTAGACCTATGGCATAAAAGATTAGGTCATTTCAATAAGAGAACTGTAAAGGAAATGTCAAGGAATGATGTGGTGCTTGGTTTGCCAAAAGTTGAAGGGCAACACATGGTGTACAAGTGTGAAGCTTGTCAATTAGGTAAAGCACACAAGAGTTCATACAATAAATCAGGGTACAAGTGTTCAAATATGCTTGAATTGGTTCATACAGATGTGTGGGGTCCTTCAAGGGAATATAGCATAAATGGATCCAGATATTATGTGTTGTTTGTTGATGATGCAACCAGGTGGATTACTTTATATGTAATCAAGGACAAATAAGAAGTGTTCAAGACATTCAAGCATTATCATGCTTATGTAGAAAGGATTACAGGACAAAAGCTCAAGAGATTGAGATCAGATGGAGGGGGAGAGTATTTTTCTAAAGAGTTTGATGATTATTTGTGGAATGCAGGTATAAAAAGAGAAGTAACTTGCAGGTACTCCCCTCAACAAAATGGAGTTGCAGAAAGAAGAAATAGAACTCTTGTAGAGCTTGCAAGAGCAATGATGAAGGAAAAGAATTGTCCAAATTACTTATGGGCAGAAGCTATCAACACTGCAACATACCTTGTGAATAGGTTACCTTGTAAAGCATTGGAGGGAATAACTCCTTATGAAGCATGGTGGGGTAAGAAACCTACTCTTGATCATTGTAAGGTATTTGGATGTTTAGCATATGCTTATGTTCCTTCACAATTGAGACATAAGTTAGAACCCAAAGCAGAGAAGTATGTGTTTATTGGGTATGATGATAGACAGATGGGTTACAGATTGTGGAGTCCATCTACAAAGCAATTTCTTGTTACCAAAGATGTTATATTTGATTAGCAAAGCACATGGTATACATGGTCAACAAATGATTATGCAGATGATAAAGAAATACAAAGAAAAGGGAAGACAAAAGTAAGTGTGTATGAAGAAGATATTGATGGTGTTGATTATAAAAGTAAATTGCAGGATAATGTTGAAGATGGGCCAAGATTTGATCCATAATCAAATGTGGCTGAGACTTCAAGAAGTGCAGAGGTCAGAAGATCCTTAAGGGAAAGGAAAGAGCCTATCAGGTATAGTTATGACACATCTTTCTTAACAACAAAAGATTATGCTTACATTGTGAAGACAGAAGAGGACCCAATCACATACGAAGAAGCTAAAGGTAAACATAATTGGGAGAAGGCAATGCAAGAAGAGTATGATGCTCTACTTGAAAATGAAACATGGGAGTTAGTGCCAAGACCAAGAATCAGAAGGTCATTGGATGTAAGTGGGTGTATAAAACAAAAAGGTTTGTAGATGGTAAGGTGTCTAGATACAAGGCTAGACTTGTGGTCAAAGGTTATGCCCAAACTTATGGGGTAGATTATGATGAAACCTTTAGTCATGTTGCTAAGATGTCTATTGATTGCTATTGTTGCTTGTAAAGGATGGAAGCTATCACAATTAGATGTGAAGAATGCATTTTTGAATGGGTATATTGCAGATGAAGTGTATATGGAGCAACCAGAAGGCTTCATGGATGCAATTGGATCAGATTATGTGTGTAAGCTCAAGAGAGCATTGTATGGCTTGAAGCAGGCTCCAAGAGCATGGAATTACAGGCTTGTTAAGTTCTTGAATGAATGTGGATTTCAAGCATCAAAGGCAGATAGTAGCTTGCTAGTGAAAATGGATATATTTACATGTGTATTTATGTTGATGATATCATTGTCACAGGTACAGATGCTCAAGGAATCAATGAGATTAAGAAACAAATAGAGAAGGAGTTTAAGATAAGTGATTTGGGAAACTTATCTTATTTCTTAGGAATGCAGATTGTGTATACTCAACATGGAGTATATGTTACACAAGAGAGGTACTTGAAGAATCTTCTGGTCAAATTTAACATGGAGGATTGCAGGCCTTCAAGCACACCATTGGAGGTAAATCATAAGTTAAGTAGGTATGGAGGTGAAGAATTCAATGATATGAAGAAATATCAGAGTTTGGTAGGTAATTTAATCTATGCTACCTTGACAAGGCCAGATCTATTATATGCAGTAGGTGTGTTATCACAATTTATGCATTGTCCAAAGAAGAATCATTGGATTGCAGCTCAAAGGGTACTCAGATATATCAAAAGAACCCTAAGTGAAGGTTTGTATTATGGATTTACTTCTGACACAAGAATCAAAGTGTTTAGTGATGCAGATTGGGCAGGTGATTCAGATGATAGAAGGTCTACTCATGGGTATCTCTGTTATATTGGAGATAAGTTAGTTTCTTGGTGCTGAAAGAAGCAACATATAGTTGCTTTGTCATCCACAGAAGCTGAGTATAAAGGATTGGTAGAGGCTGCAAAAGAAGTGATATGGTTAAAGACTTTGTTGAAGGTTTTTGAAACTGATCAGAGTACTCCAATTATTTTTGGAGATAATATGAGTTCATTGTATTTGGCAGCTAACCCTGTTTTTCATGCCAAGACTAAGCATATAGAGATTCAGTATCATTTCTTGAGGGAAAAGGTACTTGACAAAGAGATTGAAGTGATGTATACTCCAACAAAAGAACAAGTTGTAGATATGATGACAAAAAGCTTGGATGGACCTAAGCGACAGAGATTCAAAGAGATGGCAGGAGTGAAGAAGAATGGAATAATCACAATTAGTGATTGAGGGGGAGCTGTTGGAACAAACCAATCACAAATTGGTGATTATAAAGAGCTTGAAGGAAGTCAATGATCAGTTTGAAGTGAAAGAAGTTACTTGAGAAAGTAAAGAAGATTTCATGATGATAGCTTGTATACATATGTACATTACAGGTGGAAATTCTTGTATTATGAGTATAGATAATCCTTAGGATGATAAGGAGTAATGTAATAGACATGGGATAAGTCTAGAAGCATATGTAAAAAAGTCAATGATGTAAAGAAATACATGGATGAGTCTTTAGAAGAAAAGACTTAGAGATCGATGTTGAGAGAGTCTTTCTCAAAAAATTAGCGACGAGTTTTTCTCTGAGTTCTCTCAATCTGATCATGTGGATCAGAAATCCTTTTGTACACATCTAATCTAGAAGCTAATGAAGCTATGTTCAAAGTTTCATGGTCTAATTCCTTTCATGCTGTGAGTATGATCTATAGGAACATGTGTATGTAAAGTCTGCAGGTAGATCTCTCAGAGTCGCGCACTTTTTTGTGTCAATGTTTTGCTTAGATCTTAGTGCACAGTGTAAAGTTTTTAATGACTGAGCATTCAAAATCTAAGTTAGAAGATAAGGAAGCTATCGCTAAAAGCATTTAGCAAAACGGTACTTGTATTGTGAGAAATCAACTTTAGAAGTTACCTATGTCAAAGTCGCTTATTCAGGAAGACAGTTTCTGACATACTTTTGATCTTAAGGATCAAATTGAAGCTTTAATGATTCTTTTGAAGAACTAATGGTTGATATGATTGCGCAAAGGTAGCTTGGAGGTATGTATATCATTAGATTGAAGAAATCTGAAGATATGTGCAGGTAATGAAGTCAATCTTTGAAGCAGACTTTTTGAAGAAGGAAAATTCTCACTCAGAGAATTGTTCATGAATGATTTGGTAAATCAAAGTAACATTTGTGTAAAGTTTGATCTATAACTGATATAGAGGTGTTCTTAGATCAGTGTATATCAAGCCTTTGGAGATTAAGAGGTCTCCAACATTACCATGTAAATGGGTATATAAGCTAAAATTCACATCAAATAATGCTTCTCCAAAGTATAAAGCACAACTTGTTGCAAATGGTTTTAAGCAACAACATGGTGTTGATTTCAAGGAAATCTTCTCTCTAGTGGTCAAGAAGACTACCTTGCGCATGTTGCTTGGATTTTTTGCAATGGAGGACTTAGAGCTAGTCCAAATAGATGTGAAAACTACTTTCTTGCATGGAGCTCTTACAGATGAGATCTATTGGAAAAATCGAAGGGTTATGTAGTTCTTGGCAAAGAAAGTCTAGTTTGTAAGCTCAAGAAGAGCTTGTGTGGACTTAAACAATCCCCTAGACAATGATACCAAAACTTTGATGCTTTTATGAAGTCCCAAGGCTATTCTTGAAGCAATGAGGATCATTGTCTCTACACAAAGAGATGCTCAGATGGAAGCTTGATATGCTTGATACTTTATGTTGATGATATGTTGATTGTTGGGAAGCCCTCTTATGACTTGTTAATTCTCAAAAAGAAGTTGAGTAAGACATTTGATATGAAGGATTTGGAGGATGCCAAACATATTCTTGGCACGTGCAGTACTCATCATAAGAGTAAAACATGCATATATTTGTCTCAAAGTGAGTACATATCCAAAGTACTTCAAAGGTTCAATATGCAGGGTAGAAAGGCATTGAGTACACCTTTACCCACATATGTGAAATTGAGCAAGGATGATTGCCCCAAATCAAATGGGAAAAAGGAATTCATGACCAAAATTCCTTATCAGTCTGTTGTTGGTAGTCTCATGTATGCTATGGTAGATACGAGATCAAACATTGCATTTGCAGTGGGAGTTGTGAGCAGACATATGCCTAATCCTGGCAAGAAACATTGGGAAGCGATCAAGATGATTTTGAGATATCTGAGTGGCACTAAGGATAAGTGTCTATGCTTAGGTAGAGGGAAAGCATCCATTATTGGTTACACAGATTTTGACTATGTTGGTTGTCTAGACAATTGTAAGTCTACATCAGGGTACATTTTTCATTTGGCTTGAGGTGTTGTCTCTTGGAGATCTCGTCTGCAAGAATGTACAGTTGTTTCCACCATTGAAGCAGAGTATGTTGCAGCAAGTGAGGCATATAAGGAAGCGTTGTGGCTTTCTCATCTTGCTTGTGATATGGATTTACCTCAGCATGTACCTCGTTTGCTTAGTGATAGTCATAGTGCCATTGCTTTGGCTAAGAATTTGGTCTATCATGCAAAGACCAAGCACATTGAGGTGAGGTATCACTAAGCGCATTATTCTTGAGAAGGTTCACACTTGAGATAATGCGATAGATGCTTTGATTAAAGCTCTACCACAGGATAGCTTTCGACACAATTGTCACTTGATGGGGGTTACTTGATTCATGATCTTATACAATCACTTGTATACTGTGTAACATCCCCTTCAGGTGGGATGTATAGTTTGTATACTTACACTTAGGTATTCTTTATCATTCATTATTTTTTCTCCCATAGTTACTTTGGCCATATTGGCCTTTAGTGGGAGATTGTTACCCTTAGTGTCCATGTGAAAGGCCAAATGGCCATCGGACACTTCTTTGTATATGTTCTTTAATAAAACATATAGAGGCCTAGTCAGCCACATACTATAAGTTTGACCGCATTTATAACACCTAAGAAGTCTGTGTTGGTGCTCCCTGTGTATTGTGTTTTTCTACATATTTTGTAGCCTCTATGCAGAGTACCATGTGTAGCCCTAGGAGCTCAATTTTCTACTCCTAGGATATCATCGTGGAGCTCTTGAGAAGGAGAGTGCATTGTGGTGCATTGCCATCAAAACACTTCAAGGTTGACCAAAAGTAAATGGAAAGCTTTCACCTTCATTCTACAAAAGATTTTTAAACGCATTAGGACAAAGTAGTCCTCTTGTCGGGTCATAAATCAAGTAAATGTTGGTTGGAAGTGAACATAGTACAAAAATCCAAGTTAGATGTTAAGGACAACTAGATTTGTAGTTTTCCAAATATATTTCAAGTGAATTAGGAGTTCTCAATGTCTTGTTAGGGATACGAATCCCACCTTAGTTGCATTTACTACAAGACCAAGTTGGCCACAACTAGCTCCTCACAGGTCGTCATGTGTATAGAATTATTGTCAATATTTATACAAAATGGACTTGCACATAACAACAAACTTTCCCCACAAATGTAAGCTAGAAATGAACCAATTGTAAAGTATTATATTATTGTTGAATGTGTTACAAAAATTAATAGAACCACCATACATGGCTTACAAGCTTACAAAACTTGGCTTCCAAACCCATAACATTGTTGATTGTCTTTTTACTAGTGTTGAAGAGGTGAATTGAACTTCTTCTGATCTCTATGCTTGGTTCTAACCCTTGCCTCTCCTTGGCTTCTTTGTTGGGACCTTTCTCGTGGGTGAGGGCCTAGGGTTTTGTGTATGTAAGAGTGCCTTGGGTACCCACATGTGTAATTGCCTTTGTTGATCTGCAACTAATTTCTTAGGCACTCAAATTTTCCGGATTTCTTGTGGGAGATATTTTCCTAGTTTCTTGGTTCTTCTTTTGTCATGATTGGCTTGCTTGCATGGGAGGTGGTGTGGCAACATTGGTGGTTGTGCTCCATTTTGTACCTAGATTTGTTTCATGCCCGAAACTTCTTCCTTCTTGAAGAGTGTTTATCTATTTGATATAGCGGTTCTCTTGTACTGTTTTACTTGCTTCTTTGGTTGAATTGTTCTGACTGCATTAGTCTTTACACAAGAGGAGGGGTATGCTTGCCTTTGAAACTATTCTTCCATGATTAAGTCCTTGTGCATCATAGAGATTTTTCCACATACAACATCTTCTTCTCTAAGACTAGTCTTAGAAGAACTAAGAGAATGTGCAATTCCTGGATTTGTGCATGCAATTATCTAATTCTAATGTAATGCATTGTTCATGTACCCAAACTTGAAGAATTTGACTCCTTAGGTTTAATTTGAGTGCATGGTCATAGATCCAGTTTTGACCCAAGACAAGTGGTTTTGTGAGGTGTCACGAGGAAGGAGATAAGGAAGAGAGCTCACACACTCTCTCACTCTCAAGGAGACACTGATTGAGGCAAGGAAGAATGATCTTCTTCTCCTTCTTCTATTACATAAAAAGGAATGTACAAGAATGACCTAAAACAAGAATACAACAAGTGTAATACATAAAGACCAGTATATAAGGAAAAACCTAATGTCCACGAATGAGTGAGCTGGCAAGGAACAAATGTGCCATCACTCTCGGTAGATAAATCTAATAAAGCTCAATGAAGTTTCCCTCACATATACCGGTGCACCACTATACATGTCAGAGAAACGAAAAACTGATACGTGTCACCCTGGATCATCACATGTTGAGCTTGATATCTCAACACTCCCGCTCAAGATCAACGTCATGTCCTCTAATCCAAGCATCTTCCAAAACTTCTTCAGCTTCTCTGCTCCAAGTGCTTTAGTGAAAATATCAGCAACTTGCTCATCTGTTCTCACATAAACAAGATCAATATCACCTGCTAATACCTTCTCTCTGATGAAGTGATAATGTACCTCGATATGCTTTGTTCTAGCATGAAAAACAGGGTTCCATGCTAACTGTATACTACTAAGATTATCACAATAGATAGTGATAGGCTTTTGCACTTCCACACCTAAATCTGCAAGTAGCATCTCCAGCCATGATGCCTCACATGCTGCCATTGCAGCACCTCTATTGTAGTAAAGTGATAGGTTGGAGATGGTTGAACCACACACTTGATAGGTAGGAGATGGTTGAACTACACCCTAAGAGGGAGGATAAGGAAGTAATCCTCAACCATGGCTTTTTGGGCAAGTGCTTAGCCCATCACATTCCTAACCAAGAGGTTGTGAGTTCAATTCCTTACATTGGTATAGCCTAGGAAGTAGGCTTGGGAAAGCTGGATTGATCTAATGGCCTCTAAAAAGGCGCTTGGGCATCCTCTATATGAAAGGGTACAAAGTAGCGCGTGTCGCTTTCACAAGTTAGTCCAAGATAGATTGGGGTGTATCTCTCAATCCGTAGGTCGGATTGAGGCATGTAATATACCATTGGAAAGCTCTCAAAATGAACTTTCCAAATATATTGACCTAGCTTGGAAGTGTGAATTCCTTGGGAAACCTTGGGTGGCACTTGATTGAGGGTTCAGTGTACCAAACATGGGAAAGTTCAAATATATTGACCTAGCTTGGAAGTGTGAATTCCTTGGGAAAACCTTGGGTGGCACTTGATTGAGGCTTCAAGATACCAAACATGGGTGAGAACGAGGTTCAAGACTGAGGTTGAGAACAAGGGCCCAAGACACCAAGGTTGCGAACAAGAAGGTTCAAGACACCAAGGTTGAGAGCAAGGGTTCAAGAGGTTGTGAACAAGGTTCAAGAAACTGTGTGAGGTTGAGGACGTCAATTCCAGGGTACCTAGGGAGTTCAAGGGGCTGATCACCGAGGCTAGAGGGATGCAAGAGCAGATCATTGAGGACAATGATTGACCAAGGGGGGAAGAATGTAATAAAGTGATAGGTTGGAGATGGTTGAACCACACACTTGATAGGTAGGAGATGGTTGAACTATGTTACCGTTAGTGTCCATGTGAAAGGCCAAATGGCCACCGGACACTTCTTTGTATATGTTCTTTAATAAAACATATAGTGGCCTGGTCAGTCACAGACTGTAAGTTCGACCGCATTTGTAAGACCTAAGAAGTCTGTCTTCGTGCTCCCTGTGTACTGCGTTTTTTGCGTATTCTACAACATCTGTGCGGAGTACTGTGTGTGGCGACAGGAGCTCGGTTTTCTACTTTGAGCATATCGTCGTGGAGCTCTCGAGAGGGAGAGTCCAGTGTGGTGCACGCCATCGAAATACTTCACTGGTATCAGAGCAGTTCGAGCCAAAAAGCTTTGTTCCTTTTGTGCGAGCGAAGCGAGAACCCCCCCCCAGGTTTTCTCCAAGGCTTACGACTAAGGCGGCGACTAAGGCGGCGACTAAGGCATAGACCTTGGCATACCTTGTCATCCGAGTCACCGAAGTCACCGTTGGCGCCGTTGGCTGCGCGCGAGGGAGGACCTCAACGATCAAGGAATATAGAGGTTCCCGGTACTTCCCGGGAGGTCACCCATCCCAGTACTGTTCCCCCCAGAGCTCGCTTAACCGCGGCAATCTCTTGCCACTAAGCTACACTCTTGTGGTGTTTGAAGAAGGGTAAAGACTAAGGTTGGCATTACCTTGAACACGTTTTGGTCCCTCAAAGCTTCATTTTTGCTTTTAAAGCCTATTTCTGAAGCAATTTTGGGGTGTTTTTGGAGCCATTTTGGAGTACTTTCGCACGTAGTTCTCTTCACACAGGTCCAAGAACATCAAGAAGAGTGTTCCTTATACTTCTCAGACAATAAATATCAACCTTTGGGGCTGTATTTTCAGGCACACTCGTAAAACTACAGGTTTCTTGAGGGGTTTTCAGTTTTGGTGGGAGCAGTCGCTGCAAATTTATGCAGGTTTTTAAAGCCTAAAACATCAGAGTTGACAGACACTTGCAGGTGTTATTGGCTAGTATTTTGGGCTGTGTATTCAGCCTTTCAGTGTCATTTTACTGCATATATTGAGCACATACACACCATGTACGCTTCTGTGGATACCGCTTATGTACGTCCATGTGGGCATTGATATAGCGGTTACGTTCTTTGCATAAAGCCTTTTACGTTTGATAAAGAGGGTCGTGGTGAGGTTTTCTTAACTGGGAGATACCCAGATGTCGGGGTCTCTTCGGTGATGCAGGTGGAAGACTTACCCAGCCTCGCCATAGGAGATGTATGATAGTTGTTCATAGGTGCTCGATAAGCCTAGTTGGCTTCTATTGGGTAACTGATTATATGCAGTGGAGTCAGTGATTCACTATGCAGGTAGACATGTTAGTACTTGCAGTTTTATGATACTTTGACACTGGTCATATGCTAATTTTGCAGAGGATACTCTGGCAAAATTTTTCCAGATTTCTGGTTTAGTCAACCATATAGTGGTCGATTTACTCCTTGATACACTTATTTGTTGGTGTTTGGACTCTTCTAGCTCCATTATCATTCTATTCAGTTCTCTACGATCATGGCATCAGAGGTCTCAGGCACATCCGGTGGATCAGGGTCTAGTGCTAGCGTTCCGAGGAGGAGCTATAACTTGCAGGGCAAAGACCATTTTGAGATCCGGAAATTTGATGGCACAAACTTTGCTCTATGGAAGAATCAGATTAAAGATGTGCTGATTCAAAGAAGGCAATGGAAGCCAGTAAATGGGATTTCAAAGAAGCCTGCTGACATGGATGAAGATGATTGGGATGAGTTAGATGAAATGGCCAGGTCTACCATTCGCTTGCACCTAGCAGATAATGTTTACTTTACAGTATTAGACTGTGAAAGTGCAGAGGAGCTTTGGAAGAAGTTATGCAATACATATGAAAAAGAGACGGCATCAAATAAAGTATATCTGATGAGAAAATTATACGACCTTCGTATGAAGGACACAGATAGTGTTGCTGCTCATCTAAATGGAGTTTGATGCCATATTCTCCCAGTTACAGGCTCAGAAAATGGATATGGACAATGAAATGAAAGCAGTATTGCTGTTATGCACCCTGCCATCATCATGGGATACATTTTGCACAGCTATTAGCAATAGTGCACCAGGTGGTAAACTCGTCTATGATGACATATGTGGAGCACTCTTGAGTGAGGAGATTCGTAGAAAATCTATGGTTGGCACTCAGAGTGGAGATGCATATAATGTTCGTGATTCTTACCAAGGAAAGAATCAACAACGTGGCAGGAGCAAGAACAAGGAAAAGAATGGTCAACGGAATAAGAGCAGAAGTAAATCAAGGAAGAGGGATATTGAATGCCATTATTGTCATAAGAAAGGACACATGAAGAAAGACTGTTATGCATTAAAGAATGCTAAAGGTAAAGGACAGAATGTTGATGGGCATGTTAAACAGTTACCTGCACCATCTACTTCGACTGTGAAGATTGAAGAAATTAATGCTATTTCTGATGATGCTGATGTGTTGACACTTGATAGTACTGTGCCATCTGAGGCACTTATGGCTGATTCTCTTTCCCACACCTGGCTGCTAGATTCTGGTGCTTCTTTCCATGTGACACCACATAGAGAATGGTTCTCTAATTATGCAGCAAAGTCTCTTGGTACCGTGAGACTTGGTGACTCTTACCAGTGTGATGTTGTGGGGATTGGAGATGTGGTTGTGCAGTTCATTGACGGTTCAAAATTTACTATGCATAATGTACGCCATGTACCTCAGTTATCACGCAGTTTGATGTCAGTTGGTCAACTTGATGACCTTGGTTACAAGGTGGTCTTCTATGCTCAGTCCTTTCGTATATCAAAGGGCAATATGGTTATTGCAAAAGGAAGGAAAGTTGGCTCACTTTACCCTTTATTTGTATCACAGAAAGAACACTTGTTAGCTGTTACTGAACAGCCTATGGCTTGTATTTGGCATGGTCGTTTGGGCCATATATCTCATAGTGGAATGGAAAATCTTTCTCGTTCTGGCTACTTACCTGTGTTATCTTTCTCTGATTTTTCATTTTGTGAGCATTGTCAATATGGAAAGCAAACCAAAAATGTGCATAAAATGCACATTGACTCTTCAATTCAGCCTTTAGATCTTGTTCATACAGATGTGTGTGGTCCTATGCCCACTAGGTCCTTAGGTGGTTCTCTTTACTTTGTTACTTTCATAGATGATGCTACTAGAAAAGTCTGGGTATATCCTATC
This sequence comes from Ceratopteris richardii, assembly GCA_020310875.1. Taxonomy (NCBI): domain Eukaryota; kingdom Viridiplantae; phylum Streptophyta; class Polypodiopsida; order Polypodiales; family Pteridaceae; genus Ceratopteris; species Ceratopteris richardii. The sequence goes on along the minus strand of CM035425.1, from coordinate 168,495,517 downwards.
AAATCGAAGGATGATGTATTCCCTACTTTCAGAAAATGGCTTGCTTCAGTTGAGACTGAAAAAGGAACTAAGCTTAAGGCTTTACGTTCAGATAATGGGGGTGAGTATACCTCACATGAATTCAGCCTTTTCTGTCAGTGTAGAGGGATTCGTAGAGAGTTTACAGCTCCTTATACCCCAGTACAGAATGGTGTAGCTGAGAGGATGAATAGAACTATTCAAGATAGAGTAGTCTCTATGTTGCATCATGCAAACCTCTCACAAGGTTTTTGGGCAGAAGCAGTATTGACTGCAGTTCATGTGATTAACCTTTCACCTAGTACTGCCAAAGGTCTGAAAGTGGCACAAGAGTTATGGACAGGAAAACCACCATATTATGATCATCTTCGAGTTTTTGGGTGTGAAGCATATGTTCATATACCCAAGAATCTTAGACAGAAGTTGGACCATAAGTCAAAGAAATGCATTTTTCTTGGATATGGTCGAGAAGGACAATTTGGATATCGCTTATGGGATCCTGAAACACGGTCAGTGATCAGAAGTAGTGATGTCATTTTTAATGAGTCTAAGTTCCATAAACAGCCGATTAAGGAGGTTGAAGTGAGAAGAGTGGTGTTTGAGGATACTAGTCCTCCGGTTAGCATGCATAAAAATGCTGCACATAGGGATGTTCAAGAGAATGTCCATTCAGATCAGTCTGCACATGTTCCTGTTCAGCAACCATTGAGACGTTCTGCACGTGTCTCATATCCACCTGATAGATATGTTCCAGGTTTAGATTTTGTTATGCTAACAGATGCCGGTGAGCCCTCTTGCTACAAAGAGGATATGCAGACAGAGGATCATGTCAAGTGGGAGCGTGCCATGAAGAGTGAGTTGGATTCTATTCACAAGAATGGTACTTGGGACTTAGTACCTTTGCCAAAGGGAAGGAAAGCTTTACCATGTAAATGGGTATATAAGCTGAAATTCACATCAGATAGTGCTTCTCCAAAATATAAAGCACGACTTGTTGCAAAGGGTTTTAAGCAACAACATGGTGTTGATTTTGAGGAAATCTTCTCCCCAGTGGTCAAGATGACTACTTTGCGCATGTTGCTTGGATTCGTTGCAATGGAGGACTTAGAGCTAGTCCAAATGGATGTGAAAACAGCTTTCTTGCATGGAGATCTTACAGATGAGATCTATATGGAACAACCAGAGGGTTATGTAGTTCCTGGCAAGGAAAGTCTAGTTTGTAAGCTCAAGAAGAGCTTGTATGGACTTAAACAGTCTCCTAGACAATGGTACCAAAAGTTTGATGCTTTTATGAAGTCCCAAGGCTATTCTCGGAGCAATGAGGATCATTGTCTCTACACAAAGAGATGTTCTGATGGCAGCTTGATATGCTTGATACTTTACGTCGATGATATGTTGATTGCTGGGAAGTCCTCTTATGATTTGTCAATTCTCAAAAAGAAGTTGAGTCAGACATTTGATATGAAGGATTTGGGGGATGCCAAACATATTCTTGGCATGCGCATTACTCGTGATAGGAGTAAAAGATGCATATAGTTGTCTCAAAGTGAGTACATATCCAAAGTACTTCATCGATTCAATATGCAGGGTGGAAAGGCATTGAGTACACCTTTACCCACATATGTGAAATTGAGCAAGGATGACTGCCCCAAATCAGATGAGGAAAAGGAATTCATGACCAAAATTCCCTATCAGTCTGCTGTTGGTAGTCTCATGTATGCTATGGTAGCTACGAGACCAGACATTGCATTTGCAGTGGGAGTTGTGAGCAGATATATGTCTAATCCTGGCAAGAAACATTGGGAAGCGGTCAAAATGATTTTGAGATATCTGAGTGGCACTAAGGACAAGTGTCTATGCTTAGGTAGAGGGAAAGCATCCATTATTGGTTACACAGATTCTGACTATGCTGGTTGTGTAGACAATCGTAAGTCTACATCAGGGTACATTTTTCATTTTGCTGGAGGTGCTATCTCTTGGAGATCTCGTCTTCAAGAATGTACAGCTGTTTCCACCACAGAAGCAGAGTATGTTGCAGCAAGTGAGGCATGTAAGGAAGCATTGTGGCTTTCTCGTCTTGCTTGTGATATGGGTTTGCCTCAGCATGTACCTCACTTGCTCAGTGATAGTCAGAGTGCCATTGCTTTGGCTAAGAATCCGGTCTATCATGCAAAGACCAAGCACATTGAGGTGAGGTATCACTTCATTAGAGATTGCTTAGCCACTGAGAGCATTATTCTTGAGAAGGTTCACACTCGAGATAATGCTGCAGATGCTTTGACTAAAGCTCTACCACAGGATAGCTTTCGACACTGTTGTCACTTGATGGGGGTTACTTGATTCTTGATCTTACGCAGTCACTTGTATACTGTGTAACATGCCCATCAGGTGAGAGGTATAGTTTGTATACTTACACTCAGGTATTCTTTATCATTCTTTCTTTTTTCTCCCATAGTTACTCTGGCCATATTGGCCTTTAGTGGGAGATTGTTACCGTTAGTGTCCATGTGAAAGGCCAAATGGCCACCGGACACTTCTTTGTATATGTTCTTTAATAAAACATATAGTGGCCTGGTCAGTCACAGACTGTAAGTTCAACCGCATTTGTAAGACCTAAGAAGTCTGTCTTCGTGCTCCCTGTGTACTGCGTTTTCTGTGTATTCTACAACATCTGTGCGGAGTACTGTGTGTGGCGACAGGAGCTCGGTTTTCTACTTTGAGCATATCATCGTGGAGCTCTCGAGAGGGAGAGTCCAGTGTGGTGCACGCCATCGAAATACTTCAAACTACACCCTAAGAGGGAGGATTAGGAAGTAATCCTCAACCATGGCTTTTGGGGCAAGTGGTTAGCCCATCACATTCCTAACCAAGAGGTTGTGAGTTCAATTCCTTACATCTATACTCAACCTCTGTACTGGACAAAGCAACAGTGGGTTGATTCTTGATGCTCCATGTAATAGCTGCACCTCCAAGTGAGAATAGAAAGCCACTAGTAGATCTTCTATCTGGAGTACTACTAGCCCAATCTGCATCGGTGTACCCATGAACATGCAAATCTACACTAGCTTCATAAGATTATGCATAATCCAAAATAGCACTCACATAACGTAGAGTGCGCCTCAAAGCATCCAAATGTGGCTTCTTGGGAACCTACATAAACTGACTTTCAAGTCCAACAGTGTAGCTAAGATCAGGCCTCGTAATTGTGAGATATATCAAGCTTCCCATAATTTCCTATACATAGTAGCATTTTCCAATGGTTGACCTCATGTAGTATCTAACTTCAAATTCTAATCTAATGGCATAGAAATTGACTTAGAATCAGCCATACCATACTTTTGCAACATATTCAAGGCATATTGCCTTTGTGAAATCCATATACTTGTTTCTATATGAATAAACTCAATGCCCAAGAAATAGCATAGCACGCTAAGATCTTTCATGTCGAATTCCTGCATAAGAAGTTTCTTTACCTCTTTGATGCTTTCTTCATTATCACCACATACAATCAGGTCATCAACATAAATAGCCACAATCGTGATGCCATCATCAGCCTTCCTTGCATATAGTGAATGATCTGCATCACACATAGAAAACCCAATGCCGGTTAAGTAATCAGCAGTCCTTGCATGCCATGCACGTGGAGCTTGCTTCAGCCCATACAAAGCCTTTTGCAACCTGCAAACATATTTTGGATGCTTTGAATCTTCATATCCTTGTGTCTAGTCCATATATACTTCTTCCTGTAACTCACCATTTAGGAAAGCATTCTTCACATCCATCTAATGCAAAGTCCATCCTTTTGCTATAGCTAATGCAACAAGTGTTCTGACAGTAGACATTTTAGCTATAGGGCTGAATGTTTCCTCATTATCAATGGCATATGTCTGTGCATATCCTTTAGCTACCAATTGTGCTTTATGTTGGAGATAGACGTCTGCGGAAGCACGCGAACAACACAAGGAAGGAGAAGAAGCTTGGAGCACAACACACAATACTGAATGTATTACTAGAGAATGTACAAAGATAAGTAGCCCATTAGGGCAATAGGCATATATACAAGCCGGAGGAAAAAAACCTTCTTAAGATGGAAAAAAGTGTCCCGACGATCCTAGAGTGTTCACACACATCACTACCTAAATATATCAACAAATCCCCCCTGGGAGTGATGCGGTGAACAAGTAGCTGGCACTCATGTATAAGGAAGTGCCAAGCTATGTGGACATCACTCCACAAAAGGAAGTAAGCCCAAAGCTTTGCGAAAAGCTTCTAACTTCTCCCTAGGTAGAGCCTTTGTGAAAAGGTCTGCAATGTTCTCTTGCGTGGGCACATATGCCAAGCTGATCTCCCCAGCAGAGAACCTCTCCCTGACATAATGATAATCCACCTCAATGTGCTTAGTGAACATCCAAATCAGCCATAAGGTGTCTGAGCCACACACACTCCACAGTCACTGTGAAAGCTTCCCTATACTCAGCCTCACAACTGGAAGTGGCCACATATAGGCTGCTTCTTGCTCAACCAAGATATACATGAGCTACCAAGCATGAAGCAAAAAGCCACTAGTAGACACACGAGTGTCATAGCAACCAGCCCAATCAGGATCAGAAAAAGCATGCAAATTTGGCGGTAGTGATCCCCCCTTGGGATAAAACAAACCAAGTAGCCGGGTACCACTCAAGTAGCGAAAGATGCGCTTAACTGCCTGCCAATGCTTGACTCCTGGGCAATGCATAAACTTGCTCATCTCTAAGATAGCAAACTGAATATCTGGCTGAGTAATGCATAAGTAAATCAAGCATCCAACAGCCTGCTGATAGAGAACAACATCAAATGCATCTCCAACATCATGAAGACTCAGTCGTAAACCTGTTTGCATAGGAGTGGCAATAGGTTTATAGTCTTTAAGGCCAAAATGTTGCAATAATGTGTCAATATATTTTGTTTGACACAAAGCCATTCCACCATCAACGGGCATAAATTGAATGCCCAAATAGTGATGCAAATGCCCCAAATCAGACATCTCAAATCAGGCATGCAAATCAGCCTTAAAATCAGCAATATGCCTCTCATGAGGACCAGTGAACAGCATGTCATCAATATAAACCACAATGATCAGAAGTACATCATTAGCACGCTTAACATATAAGGTGCTTTCAGTTGGACTGTTCTCAAAACCATGTGCAATCAGATAGGCATGTATCTTTGCATACCAAGCAGGTGGTGCTTGATTTAAACCATATAATGCCTTCTTTAACCTGCACAGCTGGTTTTCATGCCCTTTCTGCACAAAGCCACGGGGCTGAAAAGAAACACTTCTTCATGCAAGTCACCATTCAGAAATGCAGTTTTAATGTCCAACTGATGTACATTCCAACCATGATGGGCTGCAAGTGCACAAATGCTTCAAACAGTAGTCATATGGCATGTAGGTGCAAAGGTCTCATCAAAATCAATGCCTCTTTCCTGTGCATAACCCTTTGCAACAAGCTTAGCCTTATACCTATCAACCGTTCCATCAAGCTTACGCTTCAGCTTGTAGACCCACTTAGTTCCAATGGCCTTCTTGCCAGGAGGCAAGTCACATAAAGACCAAGTACCGTTCTTCATTATAGCATCATATTCAAATTGCATAGCAGCCATCCAATTTTTTGAATTTTGTGCTTCATCGAATGAAACAGGCTCATTCTCATCACAGAGACTAGATGCAGGCATAGCATAGAAATATGATGGAAACGAGGCACTATGAGAGCCTGATCGAGTACGATATGACAAAGGTGCATCTAATTTGTTGTCACACAAGGTTAGCACCAGCCATTTTGGCATAGTTTTTGCCTCCTCAATATCAACTCTCTCATCAACAAGTGCATCATGTAAATCTGCATCAATAATGGGATGATCTGCATCATCACAATAAACCTGCAAAGGTTGAGAAGTTGCCTCATTAGGACCAGCACTAGAGTGTCCACCTGTGAAAAGAGGCAACAAAGTATCATACATGTCTTTGGAGCTAACAAATGTCTCCTTAGTACATGAAAGCAATGGTTGAATAGCATCTTCCACAAAAACAACATCACGGCTAACCAGAATGCATTTATTCTATGGATGATACAGACGATAGCCTTTACTTTTAGAACTGTACCCAACAAAAATACAATTTACTGCTTTATCATCCAATTTTCTGCAATGTTGTTCAGGCACTAATGTATATGCCAAACAACCAAAAACATGCAGATGAGCAACATAAAGCTTGCGATCATGCCAAGCCTCATATGGATTGATAGACTGCAACGCTTTAGTGGGACACCTATTAAGTACATATGCTGCACACATGACAACCTCAAGCCAAAAACTATGTGGTAAAGCCTGACTCTTGACCATACACCCGCCATCTCCATGAGTGGCCTATTCTTTCGTTCAGCAACTCCATTATGTTGAGGTGTATACGGCACTGTACACTCGTGTTTTATCCCACGTTCAGCCATAAATGCATTAAAATCAGAAGACATATATTCCCTCCCTGGATCAGAACGGAGGGTGCCCATTTTACATGCTAACAAATTTTCAGCCAAAACCAAAAACTGTTTGAAGCACATGAACACTTCAAACTTTGCCTTCAATGGATATACCCATGCATGCTTGGAAAAATCATCAATGAAAGTCACGAAGTAAAGATAATTTCCAAAAGAAGGTTTCTGCATAGGACCACAGACATCACTATGTACAAGCTGCAATTTTTGAGTAGCCCGACTTGAAGCATCTTTTGGAAAGGAGGAATGCTGCATTTTGCCCAAAATACAGCCTTCACAAACATGTTTTCCAGGTGCCTCAAGTTTCGGCAAAGAGGACACCATTTCAGATTTCTGCAGGCATAGCAAACTAGCAAAATTCAGATGAGCAAAGCTTGCATGCCAAAACTTTGCATCTAACATAGCCTGAGAATCATGTACTACACATGCCGAATCATTTACAAATCTTTCATAGTCTATGAGCTTATACAGCCCATGACATAAAATGCTAGAAGCAATAATCACATCGCCATTTGACAGATCATGAATTGTACACCTATCATCAATAAATCTCACAACCAAGCTAATCTTGGCTAATGCAGAAACTGATAACATGTTCTTCTTGATCTCTGGCACAAATAAATCATCTGACAAAGAGAAAGAATTACCATCAGCAGTAGTCAAAATGATCTTACCAACTCCCATAACAGGATAAGAGGAGTTGTTGGCGCATGTAACAGTATTCCCTGTAGGGGCTGGCTTGAGTGAAGAGAAGAAATTGCGTTGTGAGGTAATATGTTTGGTCACCCCACTGTCAAAGTACCAAACATCTGAGTCTACTACAGACATGCACTGGTCATGAGAAGATGGGTCAAAACTGTAGACAGTAGTAAACGCCCATTCTTCTTCCTGCACAAGATTAGCAGACTCTGTTTTTGGTGTAGAGGCCTTTGCAACAACCATTCTAGCCTCTTTCTTCTTTGCCTCTTCAGTAACCAGTTTTGGAAAGTTCTTTATGATATGATCATTCCCTTTACAGTACTTGCAAAATATTTTTTGTTTTTATGATTTCTTTTCATCTTTATCTTCCTTCTTCGAATGTGGAGCATTTGCAGATTTCTGCTTACTAGTTGAAGAGCTCCATTTTCCTTTGCCCTTCTAACTAGCCAGGAAAGCTTGATCTACAACATGCATAATGCACCTATTCTGCCTGGACTAATCTTCCTGCAACCGAACAGAGACTAACTCCTCAAATGACAAGGCATTTGGATTGCCTTTCATCATTAATTGAAGAGTAGAAGCAAAACTCTGATATGAATCAGGAAGACCATTCAGAATGTTCTCCACAAGTGAGCTATCTCGTATAACCTCATCAACAAAAATCAATTGTTCCTTCAAGTCTTTGATCTTTGTTAGAAAATTGTCCATAGAATCACCTTCATTCATGTGCTCACTCTCCAACTGTTTTCGGAGGTAAGAAACACAAGCCTCATTCCTAGCTTGGTACAATGTGGTAAGTGTATCCCAAGCATCCTTAACTGCTCTGCAAGAGCGAATGTGAGGAATAATGGCATGTTTGATAGACAAATCTATCAATGCATGTGCATGAGCATCTCTACCATCCCAACGAATCTACTCTACAGTAGGTGCAGCAGAAACCGAAGCACGAACAGGAATATGCAGAATATCATCATTTTCGACACCTTATGCCTCAGCTTCTGTACCTGCAATTGTAACAGTTGGAGGTGTGATAGGACTTTTTCAACTCCCTACACAATGTTCCACAGTCCTTTTGCAACCAATACATGTTGCATCATATAAGCCCATAATGGGTAGTTGGTACCATCCAACTTATCCTCAACAGCCAACATACGGAATACATCACTGCTTTCAGCCATGGTCGGTGACTAAAATACCTTGATGCAAAAAATTGACTGTATCTCAAAAAGATGAACAAAACTTTGCAGACAAATTCCACTAGATCTATAGCAGACTTCGAGATGCTTATACTGGCGAACAAAAACTGGTACATACCTTTGGCACAAAAAGACAAAATAGCCTGCACAAGCGCTGTGATAGTGCGTTCGAAGGCCGAAACGATAGTGCTCACCAAAATTCGTGCAATTCTGAGACTCCAACTGGAGGAGTGTCGACGGCACCCTAGATGAAGCGATGACCTTCTCTGATACCAATTGTTGGAGATAGACGTCTACGGAAGCATGCGAACAACACAAGGAAGGAGAAGAAGCTTGGAGCACAACACACAATACTGAATGTATTACTAGAGAATGTACAAAGATAAGTAGCCGATTAGGGCAATAGGCGTATACACAAGCGTGGGGGAAAAAACCTCCTAAAGAGGGAAAAAAGTGCCCCAGCAGTCCTAGAGTGTTCACACACATCATTACCTAAATATATCCACACTTTATACCTGCTTATGCTACCATCAGCATTATGCTTTACCTTGTAAACCCATTTGCAGCCTATGGGTTTCTTTCCTTGTGGCAATGGAACCAGCTTCCATGTATCATTCCCATAAAGTGCAGCCATCTCCTCATCCATAGGTTTTTCCCAATATGCATTTCCAATTGCATCTTCAAAGCAACAAGGTTTAGCATCTTGTATTACCTTTGTCATGTAGGCACAATGACGAGCCATGTAACTATCATATGTCAATCTTTGCACTGAATTCCACATCCTCCCAGATCTTCTTGGTCCTGGGTCACTTCCCCTTGTATCATCTGCATATGCCTTTGTTACTCTTGGAGTCTTCACAGAGGGCAATCCAAGTTCCTAATCAAGACTCTTTTCTGAACCGCTTGAATCTCCATCAACATCTTCAAAACCTACACATGTTTTATGACCAGCAGAAAGCTTTTCTTTACCTTTCTTGGATGTATTTGATGAATTTGCTGTACCAATTCCTCGTAATCTTCCACTCCATGGATTTGAGTTGGAACTATTGCTTGGTGATGCATCCGGTCCACTCAAGACCTGAGATTCTGCACTTGATTTTTTAGCATTTTCTTTGTCATTTGGTTCAAGACTCACTCCTTTGGCATCTGCATAGAAGCTTGACATTTCATCAAATACCACATGTCTGCTCACCTTCACCTGTCGTGTGAGTGGATTATAAAATGTATATCCCTTTTGCTCAAGGGAGTATCCAATGAAGACACATTTTTTTGCTTTTGGAGCAAGCTTCATCCTCAACTCATCTAGAGCATGTACATATGCAATATAGCCAAAAACTTTCATATGTGATAAGTTTGGCTTTTCACCTGTGAACTTCTCTTCAGGTGTAACTTGATGTACAGTAGGAGTTGGAGTTCTGTTCATGATGTATAAAGCCGTATGCACAACTTCTGCCCAATAACAATGAGGCATATTCTTTTCAGCCATCAAGGCTCTTGCTATTTCTGCAATATGTCTATTTTTGTGTTCAACAACACCATTCTGTTGTGGTGTGTACTTGCATGAAAACTGACGTCGAATTCCATGACTTTTAAGAAAATTGTTGAACTCATTTGACATGTATTCACCTCCTCCATCAGATCTTAATGTCTGAATATACTTCCCTGTCTCCTTTTCCACCATAGCTTTAAAATTCTGGAGTGAGTGAATACCTCACTCTTCTCTTTCATGAAATATACCCACACTCTCCGTGTATGATCATCAATGAAAATAACATAAAACCTACAACCGCCCATAGATGTGGTCTTTGTAGGACCCCAAACATCTGTATGTACTAGTTCTAGCACATTCTCACTAACATGCTTGTCATGTGCAAACGATGATCTTGACTGTTTACCAAATTGACATGCTGAATATACCTTTTGCATCTATGAAACCTTGAAATTTGGTAGTCCATGAACGATCTCCTTTGATTGCATTACTTTCAGCCTTTGCAGATTTGCATGTCCAATTCGTTTGTGCCAGATCTCTATATCCACAATAACTCCTGCACCTTTTGCAAACATGGGTGCATTCATTTCAGGAACTTTCACATTTAAGGTGAACATCCTACCCACTTTGTTTCCTTTGGCAATTAATCATCCACCATGTTTGTATTCTTCTACATATAACCCATCAGCATTATACCTGACTTGTAATCCCTGGTCAACCATTTGTCCAATAGAAACCAGTCTCTTTGTTATGTTTGGAACATGCAGCACATCAACAAGATGTTTTACCTTCCTGTTCTCCATAGACAATGCTATGTTTCCTGTATGCTTGATAGGATGCGATATATCATCACCTATTTCAACATATCCAGGAACTGGCAGTTTTTGCAAACTACTAAACCATTCTGCATGACTGGTCACGCGATTTGAAGCACCTAAATCAACATACCATACATTATCATTCAATTTTGAAATACCAGCAGACATCGTATTCATCATGTGATGTTGAACCATGAATAGCTTCTCAAAATCATGTGCACTTATGGATGCATAGTTGTTTTGCTGCCTTCTGTTATTTTGATTCTTCAACCTGCAATCACGTTCAAAGTATCCAGGTTTACCACAATTCCAACATCCTTTACTATCATTACCTGAATCATTTCTTTGGAAATTTCTATGACCTCTTTGACTCCCCTTGCCTCGAAACTGTCATCTTCCTCTTGCACGATTTTGTTGTTGACCTTGGTCTTGGTTACTGTTTCCTCTTCCACTTCCGAAACCTCTACCTCTGCCTCTTCCTCTACCAGAGTAGAATACCTGCTCAAAACTAGGCTTTCCTTGGGAGTTTGAATCCTCTCCAAGATTCTTTTCTTCAATAATCAGCATGGATACCAAATCAACAAAATTCGGAATATTTTCTCTAGTATGTATAGACGTTCTGAACTGCTTATATGTAGCTCCTAAACCACAAAGGCACACTTCCACCTTATCATCATCATCTACATTCACTACAATAGATGCAAGTGACTCACATATGCTTTTGATTTTTAGAGTGTAGTCACTTACCGACATGCTATTCTTTTCCAATGTATGCAGCTCGTTCTTGAGTTACAATTTCCGTGCCTTTGTATTGGTTTCATACAAAGTGACCAAACTGTTCCAAGCCTCTTTCGGAGTCTTGGCATCCTGTATGTGCCCAATCATGCTATCCTGTATGCTAACAGATGGCCAATACATTACCTTTCGTGCTCCTTGATTCCATTCCTCATATGCTCTTAACTGGTCTGCAGTCCGATTCCTCTCTGGTAACTGTAGAGCATTTTCATTCTCTTCTTCGATGTACTTCCAATAGCCTTTTCCCATCAAGAAATTCGTCATTCTAAATCTCCAAGCATGGAAGTTGTTCTTGTCTAGCTTATTGCTCATAAGCTGACTCATTCCATCTGTGTTTGCCATTTCTGCAGCACTTCATAACACTGCAAAACACTACAAGCAACACTTTTGCTTGAACACTATCACACTATGATGTGACAGTTCGATCTCAGAAAAACACAGTTTTCGTGTATCAATAATACACGGAATCGCTTGAAATTCTGGATCTAGTATATATGAGTGTTGCCGAACACAATGCAAGTTATAGTTTCTGAAACTGACCTGGTTTCTTTGTGGGCCCCACCTTGCGGTCTCAAAACGGAGGTCGAGATGGCTCTAAAACTTCGATCTGACCGAAACGAGTGACCCCGAAAGAAACAAAAATATTTTGAGATCTTCTATCTTCACGCCGATTTTCGTAGCAAATGGAGGTTGTTTGTGAACCACGTTCTCTCCATGCCTTGCTGCGTAGTCTTCACCGTCTCCTTCTCCACGAGCTCTCTATAGCCACGCTAGCTCTGATACCATGTCACGAGGAGTGGAGATAAGGAAGAGAGCTCACACACACACTCTCACTCTCAAGGAGAATCACACACACTAATTGAGGCAAGGAAGAATGATCTTCTTCTCCTTCTTCTATTACATAAAAAGGAATGTACAAGAATGACCTAAAACAAGAATACAACAAGTGCAATATATAAAGACCAATACATAAGGAAAAACCTAATGTCCGCGAATGAGTGAGCTCGCAAGGAACAAATGTGCCATCACTCTTGGTAGATAAATCTAATAAATCTCAATGAAGTATCCCTGACATATACCGGTCTGACCACTATACATGTCAGAGAAACGAAAAATTGATACGTGTCACCCTGGATCATCACATGTTGAGCTTGATATCTCAACATGAGGTCCTCATCTTGACACACTAGCATTTTGACTATCATTGGCACATCTTGAAGGTAGATGGGAAGCTCCACCTTGCCCAAACAAGGGGTTTTCACACCTCCCAACCCTATGAGATAGGCTTCTATGGGAATGAAGTTCATTGCACGTCTTGGCAATGTGAAAGTCTAACTGCACTAGTTGCCACACCTAAATCAATTAATGCTCTCACAGTCCTTACACTTTTTCCTTGTCCTACCTCTATGGTCACAAAGGGACGTCGGTCAATTATTTGAGAAGCAATAACACCCGATTTTTGGCACATGGCTATGTGATATCTTGGGGCTTCATGATTGACATTTAGGCCTAGTCGCCTTAACTTATTTCATCTAATGTGCTCTTTGGCCTCTGCCTGTGTTTCTTCTCTAACTCTCAACTCTTCTTCTTTTCTCTTCTTAGCAGTGTTGAGTCTCCTAAGCATATCCTCTGTAAGAGGTTCTTGATATAGGTTGACTCGACATCCACTTATATAGTTTGGCAAGATGTCACCTTCTAGAGTGGCCAGTTGGATTGCACCGCTAGTGGAAATTCTATTAATGATCATGGGTCCATATCCTCATTTTTCCAATTTACGAGCATGATGCTTTAGTGTATAAACCAACAGTAGGTCTCCCTCTTTCAGTCCTTTATGCTTTATGTGTGCATCAAAGTATGCATTTTGTCTTTTCTTTGTAGCGTAGATGCTTGTTGCTGCACGTAGCCTCATCTCACCTAAGCGTTCTAGATCAAAGATCCTAGAGGACAACTCATGTCCAGTCCACTCATGCTCTTGTGCTACTTTTAAAGCTGGAATTAGGAAGTCCAATGGTAGCATTGCATTCTATCCGAAGACCATCTGAAATGGGGTGGCATTGAGTATTGTTTTGTACGCAACTCGGTAAGTCCAAATAGCATGATGAAGTTGTTTATCCTAATCAGAGCATTTATTATTTACCAATTTTGTCAATACATTACATAGGATCTTATTTGTACTCTTGGCTTGTCCTTTAGCTTGTGGATGATAGGGGTAGACTTCTTATGTATCACCAAGAATTATTGGAGAAGGTTTTCAATGACTTTGATCAAGAAGTGTGTACCTCTATCACTTACTAACTCTGTTGGCGACCCGAATATGGTGAACACATTTGTTAACTAGAATTACTGTCGATTTTTTTGCACTCACATGCCCTCGTTGTGTCGAATGTATGATTGATTGCAGGTATTTGAAGGAGGACGTGTATGTTACATGGCAAAGGAGCACTGGAAAGCTACACTGGGAAATGCTGTGGTGCCAAGATACACCAAGTGTGATGCTCCTCATGATGCACAACAAGTTTTCAATAGCCTCTAGTTCGAAAGGCAGTTCGCTGGAATGCATTAAGGACAACCTATGTTAGGCATGGATATGGATGTGTAACATGCAGGTTGCAATACCGTTATAGTTGAGGGGCCAGCTGATTCTCATGCAATCAATTATTTGGCTAAGTCACCAGATGAAGCAGCTTTTGTTGTGGCTACCAAAAGGCGTGGAGTATTTTTTTATGATCGTTTAGAAGTGTTCAATCAATATGAAATTATTCAACAAAGATGGGAGCGTTTATCTCTCCAATTATAAATTACTAAATGCAATCGAACTTAAAAAGGATGTCAGTTATTGTTTGTACCTCAAATGGTTCCCTTTTACTCTTTTGCAAAGGTGTAGACGATGCGATATTTGAGTTGTTGGATAAGAATAACGATGATTATGTAACCTTTATGAGGAAGCATAATGTGTGTTTTTAATGGAAGGCAGGGTGATGATCACTATGGACAAAAAATATACACGTTTTGGGGGAGAAGCTCTTTGGCTAGCAGATAGGGAGGGCACATGCATGTTTGTTCGGGGGACTGGATTACACTTTTTGGGGTCACCGAACGGAGCACTAGAGTCGATCAACTCTGGTCACCGGAATTATGGGCACATGTTTCACGGTCAGTGAACTTTAGGTGATCGGACTTAGAGGCACATGACAATGTTGAACTTCCGATGAGCTGAACCAAAACAAAAAACCTCTCTTTTTTGCTTACAAAATTCACACATTGAGTACAAGTGACATATGTGTATGATAAGATTAATTGCAAACTATTCCATTGAATATTCTATTCAAGACACGCTGAAAAAGATCTATTGGTTGACTTCCAATAACTTTTTATATGTTGATTATGCCTATTTCTCGATAGATACTAATGTTTATTTTTTACCGAATGTATGCATCGAGCATTTGATTTCAATCAATAGAGCAATACGAAAATGCACTTATAAGGTAAAGCATAGATACAGAAGAACCATATCGGAGTATTGCGCCATGAAAACGTGGAAAAGTATATGATTTATATTGTGGCATGATTTATATCCAAATATAATTTATATTGCGCCATGATTTATGTCTAAACCTGGAATATTGCGCCATAATTTATATTTAAAGATGATTGGCAGCGCGATGAATTTTTGAGGACATAATTCTTCAAAAAGATGATTGGCAGCGCGATGAATTTTTGAGGACATAATTCTTCAAACGTTGAAGATGGCTGGCAGCGCGGATAAAATGGCTCATAAATTGGCATATCTCAGTCTCATCCTTCGTTCATAATCAATCAAGTTTGCAAAGGCACTCTCATTTGGCTGATAGATATCATTCTGGAACCACTGCAAGAAGATCAGGCAAGGTCACCTTCTTCATCTGATATTGCAGAGTCACTAAAATCATGCATTCTGATTGCTTCAGCTAAATGCAAGGAGACATTTGCTAGAACAACCCGCATATTCAAGGACAGATTTCAAGGATGAATCAACAAGGCATCAGATCTCACAGAGAGTGCAAATGAACCGAGCACAGTGGCAAGACATGTTCTTAGGAGGGTTTCTCCAACGTCAGATGGAAATGAAGATCTTACATCTGCATAAACGAGCCTTCAAAACACAGGGCAACCTTTGTCAGGACCAAACTGTTTCACTACAGGTCATGTGCAGGAAATCTATTTGTTCGAAGTCGCTTTATAGTTACTAGGATAGACAGTTTGCACATGCTGAAAGGCTACCCCAACATGGAGTGAAGGATTGGTCTTTGTGTTAGGTTTTCATGTTTTAAAGCATTGATATGATCCAGTTTGGAGCCTTGATTAGTTTCCAACCAGCAAGATGGATAATATAGCTTCAAACATTGCCATTTCATGACTGCATAAGTCATAGTAAGTGTGTCCATGTGGATGACATTATGATGCAATGGGTCTCTTGTCCTAAAGAACAAGGCTCATTGTTGGCATGAATAACTGTAGTGCTGGTGTCTGAGTTTCTGAGGATGTGTGATTTTGCTTTTGTAAAGAGTTTCCAACTGGTGGCTGCAATAATTGGGGATCCAACACAATCTATTCCCTAAAGCACCTATGAAAAAGTTCCCCTTCTGTTCATTCCCTCGAGGACATAGGCATGTCATACGTGCACTTTGGTTACTTCCGATGGCTGGGAGAATCACAAGTCAAAGTAAAGGGGGAGTGAAGTCTAGGGGAGGAGTTTTTCCTGCAGGCATCGGCTCAGAAACGAGAGAGAACACCTTGGGGACAACAGCAGGAAGGGATGCCAAGCTCTGTAAGCTCATGCAGTGAGTTTTACCTCTTTCAAGGTCTCTGGCAATGATACTCCTTCAACTTCAATATCATTGACAGCAAAGGCTATTTCAAGGGGGGGTGGCAGTAAAAGAGGAGGGCGGTTTTTTTTCCTCTACTACTGTGACCCGATCAAGGTGAGTGTGGAGTTTGGGGGTTTTTGTTATTGTTGATGTTTTTGGGTGTGTGGTCTAGAGCACACGTGACAAAGGGGAGGCCGATGGCTGAAGGAAAAGAAGTTTTTTGAGAGGAGGGCAGAGATTCAGAAAACGTTCTTTCTGCTCCCCGACTATAGTAGCAGGGGGATGTTCTTTTCCCTCTTTCTTCCATGGGTAGAGGTCGAAGGAGGTAGCAGCAATCGATGTGGGGGGTTGGACTCAGAAGGCAGACAAAAGGGGGGCGCTTGTCTCATGGTTTGCTCTTGGAAGTTCTCACTGAAAAGGGGGCAGCCACTCCGACATCAGGGATGTTAGGTCGATCATCCAAGGAGGGAGGAAGGCTCGCCAAAGGGAGGGTACAGAAGATCGTGAGAGAGGATTTCTCAGGCCAGCTAGGTGAAAGGGGATGTATGTTAGATTTTGGGGTCAGAGCTAGTAGCACATGGGGAGGCAGGTGCTCTAGGGAGACATGGGTCACTAGCAGCTTTGAGAATAAGAAGAGGAAGCTCTCGATGGCAAAGAAGATTTCAGAGCAATTGATGTGTGACCAAGAAATCAACAGCCTTACAGGAAGTGAACCGGAACAAGATGATTATGTTATATCTTCAACAAAAAGGATAGTGAGCTGAGGCTAGATGGGTCTGAACGCTCGTTGCGTTTGTTGGTAAGGGAAGCTGAGCACTTCATATCTTCTGGACATACACAAAATAGCAACAAAAGACGAAGGGAATTGTTATCCTCCATGAAGGACTGATCATAAGAAGCTCAAAAGATATTCTTTCAGGAGCACTATGTTTGCAAGGCAATGATGTTGGGTTGAATTAGAATGAAAGCAAACCAGGAAATGGGAACCCTGGTGCTGGGAGCTCCATAGAGAGGAAAACCTGCTCAAGGAAGAGGAGGAAGACTACTGAACTGATTCGGGGAAGGACATGGCTGTGAGGGAGACTCTCTCTAGATCGGTTGTTCCTCCAGGGTATTGTTGGCCGGGCACACATAAAAAAGGGAAAAGTCTGCTACTAGATACAGGTGGCTAGAAGATTGACCATTGGGAGTAATCTAGAGGAGAAACCGGTAGTGCTGACCGCCATTACAGAGGAGAGGAGTGCTGCCAATCGTTCCGGAGAGAGCCTGCCAGCTGGTTGAGAAGGATAAGATTTTGAAAGTAAGTTATAACTGCCCCTAATGGTGTTCATCGTTTAAGTAGGTAGTCAAAGGATTTAAGTGATTTCGTCTCACTGTCAACTTGAAGTAACTGTCGCATCTCTAAAATTAAAAATGCTGAGGCTCTTTTATATGCTAGGTCCAAAATCTCTAGCTACTCATCGATGTAAAGAAATGAATAATCTTTGAACAAAGTTTTTGTTGATACATGGTTTGTGCACACAAGGGAGTATTCCCCCTTTGCTGCTCTAAATCTCGCTCCTAATTTCTGAAAGCTGTCGGTTATGCACCCGAATGTAGCAGGTATAGGACTTTGAATAGGAAGGAGGAATACTTTTTATTGGCCTGATTTGAACCTATGGTGAGTGTGCATTTCGACTTCTGAAGGATATGATATGTTCTAATAGTGGTATGTGATCAACTAATGATGTGCAAGACCTTGATGGCTACATCTTGCCACCCATGAACTAAGCCATAGGTTGTGATTCTTGTCTTTTACTCTGGAGCGCTTTTATGATCCACTGTGGCTACTCAGCTGTGTAGAAAAGTCCTATTTTCATCCACGACCTGTGGTAACGTCAGGATAAAAGATGTTGTGCTATTACAGCTGACCCCGATGCTCATATAGTGCATTTTTGCTGAAAACATAAGGTGAATGAACTTATATGAGCATAGGTTGGCCTAGATGTAACATAAAGGGAATGCATGGGTCTAGGCATGAGCATCTAAAGAGGGGCTTATAGCTTCACATGGGCCATCTATGGGGTGTCCGCTTGTGAAGATATACATTGGGGAATAGTGATGGTTTGCAGTAAAAGTATTTACCATGGTGCATGAATGTGGGAGTACTTCGATCGATTTACGCTAGAGAATTGTGTGACCCTGTCTTTGTGTGAATATCATAGTTAAAAAAAACGCGTTTTTTTCGAAAAATAAAAAACGTTTAGGATGTTCGGATGTTCCGAACGTCCTAATACGTTTTTTTGGAGTTTTTTTTTTTTAATAAGACCATCCTCAATTTTTATTTTTTGTTTCATGAACAGAATTATGAGAATGTAAGGTTTTCTTTCCTTCTCTACTAAATTCAGAACCAAAAGTCCCTCCTATCTGTTCAGAAAAAAGTTCCTATTTTGATTTTAAAAGATATTTCATTTAGCAAGGAGTCAAGACCATTAACTTGTTGACATTATTTTTATCCATTCTTGACTCTATCACTCTAAATGCATTGTCTTAAGAGTTTTAATGTGCTTTAAGCTCATCAATCCTTTGTTTAAGACTTCATTCCCATTTTTTGTGTACTTTAACCCAATTCGTTTTGGACCTTCCTAACTCCAGATCATTGTAGTGGTAGTAGATAGAGTTTTTTATGTGTTTTTAACACTAGATATGTAAATGAGTGTTAGATATACATTATTCATGGATTATTAGAGAAAAAAAAATTGAAATATTGCGACAAAATATAATACTCGTTTTTTATTTCCATTTTTTTAGTACTCTACGTACTAAACGTTTTAAAACCCGTTTTTAAAACTCGTTTTTAAAACTCTCTTTGAACCATGGTGAATATACATATGGTAATGTGCATGAGAGTGTAGGTACATGTGTGGGAATAAGGAGACAACCTATATCCAGGTTGTCTCCTATTAAGGTATAGTCTTGAGCCACTTGCTCCATGCTTCGTGTTCTTGGTAGACTAGCCTCATTGGGTACTGTTCTCGATCTCATAAATACTACGAATGGAGTACTCAAGTTTGGAATTAATGACACATGATAAAGGGTAGCATGCTCCACTAGGGGTCTCTCCAGGCACACTGGAAAATTCTTAATCCACTCATGTATTTCTCTATCCATACTAGGCCAATACACTCCTAAACATTTCAGATTTCACAATGCTCGTTGTTTAGAATAGTGATTTCTTAGCAATACTTCGTGGGCTTGTTGCAACCAACTTTTATGTTCATCCTCCTCGACACAGCAAGCTAATACATCTTCTCTATCTTGTTTGTACATACTTCTTATGAATATTTCATATTTTTGTGATTTTACAATTTCATCTTTGTTCGTTCTCACATTCTTATTTGCGGGTCCGAAAGTCAAGACAGGTACCAACTTATTTGCCCATTTAGGAACAACTTCTAAATTGAATAGATAAGCATTAGGTAGTTCATCAGACACTCTTTGCGGTGACTCTCCTGAAGTGATGCGAGAAAAGGTGATCCGCCCTGACGTGGGTTCTACCTTTCCTAACAACTACTTCAAAGTCATATTCCAGTGAAAAACTTGAACTTGTTGGGCAATAGATAGTGTCTAAACTTCTTCACAGCATATACCATGCTTAAGCCTTCTCTTTCGGTTGTTGTATAGTTTCATTCAATTGCATTGAGTTGTCTGCTAGCATATGCTATAGGCAAATCTAGATTTCCTTCAGTTTTGGGTTGTGCTAGCACACATCCTATTTTGCATGATTGGATACATCCACGTGGGCATGGAATTGTTTATTCCAATCAAGAGTGGTCAGTATTGGTGTTGTGCACAAACGTCTCTTCAGCTCATTGAAGGAGTTTTCACATTTATCATTCCACTCAAAATTTGTGAACAAAGCATAAAGAGGTTTAGCTATGATCGCATACATATGTATAAATCTATGGTAATATCCATAATAGCCCATAAAGGCTTGTATCTCTTTAACATTCCTTGGCCTTGGCAATTTTGCTATAGCTCTGAATTTGTCCTTATCTATTGATATTCTGTTCTTAGAAACAATATGACCTAAGATTTTATCTTTACATACCATGAACACACACTTCTCCGGGTTCAGGCAGACTTGATACTCTCTACACTTGTTGAAGATTTGTCTAAACTCTGGGATGTGTTGAAGATTTGTCTACACTTGGTGGGCTTGGTATCAGTAGTCATGGGAATCGTATGCGAGCATATTTCCGGATCTACTCCCTTGAAGTCTCTATAGGTCCATGCAAACACGTCTCTATATTCTCTTAATAAGCCTACAAGCTCTGCTTCTTCTTCTGCACTTAGGTCTTCTCCTATGTACGTACATCACTCTTCATTCTCTTCAATGGTTACTACAATTTTTTGGTTTTTTCTTTATTATCATATGCTTCTCCAGTGATGGCCTCTCTCTTAGGCATTCGTACCAAAATTTTCTAGTCTTCAACTTCATATTTCTTGAAATTCTCTGGTACTTCAAACAATGATTCCTCCTCTTCTTGTTTCACTGCTTTTCTTTTCTTTTTCCTTTGAATACCTTCACTTTCATGCCTTGAATTTATAGTTTTAATGCTTGTGAGAGGTTCTTCTTCTTTTTGAGTAGATACTCCTACGTCCTCTAGATAGTGTTTCTCTGAGTCAAAGCAACTATCCATCACAATGGACTCTATGTCCTCTTCTTCTTCTATAACCTCACTAGAGTCACACTCTTCTAGCAAGGGTTCACACATGAACACAAAGATATCATAACCCCCCTCATCACAATGAGGTGTCCACTATTCTTCATTGACAATGATGTCCATGGTGGCTGAGATTTCTGCCCAACCAAGAGGCTCAAATTCCTCATCTGGAAAGATCATCGGTGTGTAGGCTAGGCCTCTAATCGTTCTAGCTCCTTGAGAAGTTCCTTCTTCTCTTGCTTTTAGGCATCTTTCCTCTTCCTCTCCGACCTTGCACATCCAGAAGTGAGTATCTTCATGCATCAAGGATGGATCCGAAGAACTTACATAATACACAGAGATCGAATCTTCTTGCACCTTGTGGATAGGATTCCACTATAGGGGTGGCACATCTCTGAAAGTATATAAATCCTTCAAATTGACCTTCGTTGTGACCCCTAAGTGCTGCAAGTACAAAGAGTTGGTTCCTCAATCTTGTACTATCTATAGTTGCCATAGGAAGGGTCTTCCTATGATCATTCATAGACGTTATTTTTGCCAAAGTCGCATATAGCAAAGCTGTGTTCAAACCATACACAAGGGGAGAGTTATCCCTTCTAGCAATCCTAGAGGTCTTTCAATATGGCCATCAACCATTTGAAGCTTCATTCTAGTTGGTCTTAATGCGGGTTCGCTCCATTGCTTCCACAAAGAGGTGGTTGCGATTGCAACACCGGCACCTAAATCTAAGATAGATTTGGTTGTGTAACCTTGGTAGGTGATTGGAAGATAAGTGTTACCTTCTTCACCTTCAGTCATGTCTCCTATTTTCTCTAGAGGTATCTCTGGGACTTTTTGTTGGGGATAAAGGCCCCAAGGACTCTCCTTTTGTATATTTTGACCCTTCCATGTGAAAGCTCTCTTCGAGAGCTTTCCAGACATATTTTTGTTGTATTTTTTGGACCCCAAATTGGGGAGTTATAGGCATTTACATTATTTTTATGACTTTTGGTCATTGGCCATGTGTGAACATGCCCAAATGACCTAAAAGTCACTTATCAATAAGACTTGGTCCCAAATCTCTCATAACTTGATTGGGACTTCTTGAACTTCAGCTTCTCCATCTTCTTCTCCAAATTTCTGCGCAGGTTTCTCTCTCTACTTTCTCTCTCCTCACGCAGCAGCCCACTCCCTTGGCGTTTGGAGCAACCGAGCACACCACGACGTAGCTCTCCGCGGCCTCTTTCAACTGGTATCAGAGCCTTGAGCTGTTCCATCGCGACAAAGTTGCTCAAACTGCTTTTCCACTTCAGCCTATGTTGAGCTTAAGGTGTTTTCTTGCATTTGGGAGAATTTCATCGCGAAAAACCTTCCTTTTTCGCGATAAAAGGGCTGTTTTTGGAGGATTACTTCAGCCCGGAGCAAAGCTGAAGCAAATTTTGTGTTTTTTAGAGAGTTTCATCGCGAAGAATCTCTTCTATTCTTCTTTTTGTATCCCCACAGGTCTTTTTCAGCATCCACATTGCTGATTTTTTCATCTACAGGTCTTTTGTGGCAGAAATTCTCTCATTTTTCAAGTGGGAGGACATGCACAAAGATTGAGGAAGTGCATACTTGCTGGAAACTTATTACAGTAGGTCATTTCTCTGATTTTACAGGTCATATTGCTGCAAAAATTGGGGCTTTTGTGAAAACAAGCACCCATTGCCTTGGTTTTACATCTATGTATGCCTTTTGTGGTTGAAAAACAACAAATTTGTTGTTTTTGATGCAATTACAGCTTGCTGGAATTTTCTGAAATTTTCTGCAGAAAATTTCAGAAATTGTTTTTTGCAAGTTTTGAACAGTTTTTGGGCTTAATTTCTCAGCTATAGTCTCCTAAGGTAATTGCGCACAGGACAGTAGGTGAATTTTACCTTTTTGGTGAAATTTTGAAGCTCTTAGTGTGCAAACATGGCCTCTACCTCCTCTGATGTCAAAAGCTTGTTTGAGATCAAGAGATTTGAAGGTAATGGTTTCGATTTGTGGAAAGAGAGAATGTTGGGCATCCTCTTTCTTAAAGATTGTGAAGGGGCTCTTGAGGAAGTCAAGCCTGAAGATATGACAGATGCAGCATGGATGAACCTAAACAAGAAGGCCATCACTTACATCAAGATGGCTGTATCAGATGAAATCTTAGTGGATTTGAAAGGCCTTACAACTGCTTTTGAGGTATGGGAGAAGCTGAAAGCCACTTATGAAAATACCACGCCTGTAAATCAAGTGCATCTTATGCGTAAGCTAGTGTGTATGCAGCTTGATGAGTCAAAAAGTGCGGCTGAGCACTTATCTTTGTTTACAGGTACTCTTTCACAATTGCATGACTCTGGATTACCTCCATTTGATGATAAGCTTAAGGCCATCTTCTTGTTGATGACCTTACCTGATTCGTGGGAAACATTGGTTGTTTCACTTTCAAATAGCCCCAGTCTTACCTTTGATGGTGTAAGGGGTTCTATTTTGAATGAGGAAATCAGGAGGAAAGCTAGTGGAGAGGGCAGTGGTTCAGCCAATGTGGCTAGAGGAAGAACAGAAAAGAAAAGTGGAAATGTACAGAGGAACAGGAGCAAAAGCAAAGGCAAGGCTGAAGTGACTTGTTATCAATGTGGTAGGAAAGGTCACAAGAAGCCTGATTGCAGATTCTATAAAGCTGAACTAGAAAGAAAGAAGAACACAGGTGACAAGAAGAAAAAGGACACCAAGAATGAAGCACATGATACCTCAAAGGACAAAGACAAAGAGAAGGCCAATGTGGCCTCTAGTGTCATCATTGAGGAGCTATCAGATGCAGAAGATATACTTTGTGCTACTATGGAAGCAGAGCATGCTGAAGTTATTGATCCTTCTATTAATATTCATGCACAAGATATGCAGATCACAAAGAGGGATTTGATTGATGCCTTGCTTACTGTGAATGATGCTTTGTCACAAACATGGATTGTAGATTCAGGTGCATCGTTTCATGTAACTCCTATTAAGGAGTGTTTCACTACCTTTCATGCAGGCAGCCATGGACATGTATATCTTGGAAATAACCATGCTTGTTCAATTGAAGGTATTGGCACAGTGCATCTCACAGTGGATGGTACCAATGAGCTGGTTTTGCATGATGTAAGGTATGTACCAAGCATCAAGAAAAGCTTATTGTCTGTTGGGCAAATGGATATGCATGGATATAGTACCCTCTTTGAGAAGGGGTCATGGAAGCTTATCAAAGGCTCTAGGCTGATTGTTAAAGGTACAAAGAAAGGGACTCTTTATTGCTTGCATGGTAAAGCCTTGCTGGGCAAGTTTATTGCTTTGGCTGAAATCCATTCACATATGGAATTATGGCATAAAAGGCTTGGTCACATGAGTCAAAAAGGCCTTGATAAACTATGTAATTTGGACAAGTTTGATGCTAAAGGCTCAAAACTTGATTTTTGTAATGAATGCCAATATGGTAAGCAAGTAAAGAATTCTTACTACTCTGGTGTCTCTCGTAAGTCTAATGTGCTTGATCTTGTTCATTCTGATGTTTGTAGCATGCCCACAAAATCTATGGGGGGTGCTCTTTACTTTGTTTCTTTTGTAGATGATTACTCTAGGAAGCTTTGGGTATATTTGTTAAAATCTAAAGATGAAGCCTTTGCTGCATTTAAGAAATTTCATGCATTTGTGACCACTCAAACAGGTAGAAAGCTGAAATGCTTACGTACAGATAATGGGGGTGAGTTTACAAGTGCTGAATTCAATAGATTTTGTGAAAATCTTGGTATTAAGAGGGAGCTAACAGTCCCATACAGCCCCTCTTCCAACGGTGTGGCTGAAAGGTATAATAGGACTTTATGTGAGAGGGTGAGATGCATGCTGTCCACAGCTAATCTCCCTCATGGATTTTGGGGAGAGGCTTTGAAAACTGCAGTTCATGTTTGCAATCGATCCCCTCATATGTCCTTAAAAGGTGGCATTCCAGAAGAGGTTTGGTCTGGCAAACCAGCTTCATATGACCACCTACGCATCTTTGGTTGCGATGCTTTTGTGCATATAAGGCCTGAGTTGAGAAGCAAGTTAGATGCAAAGTCCATGAAAGGAATCTTCATGGGTTATGGAGATGAAGGTGAAATGGGCTACAGGATTTGGCTACCTAAACTCAAGAAGGTAATACGCAGCCGAGATGTTGTATTTAATGAGGCAAGGCTGCTCAAAAACAATTGTGCCTCTAAAGATGACCATAAAAGAGTCAAATTTCAGCATGTACAGCCACCAGTTAAATCTGATATGGACCCTCGGGATGCACCACATATGGCTGGAAATGACAATGAGCCCGTGGTTATTGAGCCAGATGATGCTGGACAGCAAAATGATGCTCCTGAAGGGCATATGCAGCCACCTATTCATGCTGAAAACAGGGCTGGAAATGATGTACAGCAGCCTGTTAACAATGAAGAAGTTAATGTACCTCCTGATGTAGATCCATTGCCTGGTAATGTTGATCATTGGGTAAGAAGATCTATACGTCCTAGGAGGCGAGTGAATAGATATGATCCCTCTATACATTATATTATGTTATCAGATGAGGGTGAGCCTCTTACTTATAAAGAGGCAAAGCTATGTGAGCACAAGAAGAAGTGGGAGTTAGCCATGCAGGAAGAGATAAAGGCCTTGCATGCAAATGATACTTGGGATTTGGTTGAGTTACCCAAAGGAAGGAAAGCCATTCCAAACAAGTGGGTGTACAAAATCAAAACTGTTGATGGCAAACCCAAGTATAAGGCAAGGCTGGTTGCTAAGGGATATGCCCAAAAAGAGGGCATTGATTTCCAAGAAGTGTTCTCTCCAGTGGTGAAAATGACCACTTTACGTGTGTTGTTTGCTCTCACAGCTGCCTTGGATTTGGAATTATTCCAAATGGATGTTAAAACAGCCTTTTTGCATGGTGATTTAGATGAAGAGCTGTACATGAAACAACCAGAAGGATATGCCATTCCTGGAAAAGAGCATCTGGTATGCAAACTGAAAAGGAGCTTGTATGGGCTGAAACAGGCCCCCAGACAATGGTATAAGAAGTTTGATGCATTTATGCTCAAACATGGGTTTAAAAGAAGCCATGCAGATCATTGTTTGTACACGAAAAAGGATGAAGATGGAAGCCCAATTATTCTTGTACTGTATGTAGATGATATGCTGCTGGCTGGGAAGAAAAAGAGCACTCTGAATGCTCTAAAACAGCAGCTGAACTCTGCATTCTCAATGAAAGACCTTGGGGAAGCTGAGCATATTCTTGGTATGCGTATAAAAAGGGATAGACAGCAGCATACTTTGCAGGTATCCCAAGAAAAGTACATTGAAAAAGTGCTGGACAGATTTAATGTGGCTGATGCTAAGCCTCTTGGAGTGCCATTGCAGCCACATGTTAAGCTTTCCAAGGATGACTGTCCCAAAAATGATGATGCAGCCAGTTACATGAAGAGTGTTCCATATGCATCAGCTTGTGGTTCACTTATGTATGCTATGGTTGCCACTCGGCCAGACATTGCTCATGTAGTGGGAGTTGTTAGCAGGTTCATGGCTAATCCTGGTAGAGCTCATTGGGAGGCAGTCAAATCTATCTTGAGATATTTGAAAGGGACCAAAAGTAAATGCTGATGTTATGGAAAGGGTCCATTGGAGTTAAAAGGATTTTGTGATTCAGACATGGCAGGTGATGTGGACACACGCAAGTCCACAAGTGGCTATGTATACATCCTTGCAGGTGGAGCTATTTCATGGTGCTCTAGACTTCAGAGGATAGTTGCACTATCTACTACAGAGGCTGAAAATATTTCAGCCACAGAGGCTGCCAAAGAAGCCATTTGGTTAGCTCGGCTCTGCAGTGAGTTTGGGATGCTTGAAAAGGCACCTCTTCTTGGATGCGATAGCCAGAGTGCCATATGTTTGGCAAAGAATGCCATGTTTCATGCTCGCACAAAGCATATTGATGTGAGATATCACTTCATCAGAGAGGTGTTAGAGGATGGCCTGATCACTTTGATCAAGGTCAATACTTCACAGAATCTTGCAGATGCTCTCACGAAGTGTCTACCCAAGGCACAACATCAGCTATGTATACAGATGGTGGGAGTTACTTAGCTTAAAGGAGCCTCCTTGGTCCTTTAAGTGGGAGGTTGTTGGGGATAAAGGCCCCAAGGACTCTCCTTTTGTATATTTTGACCCTTCCATGTGAAAGCTCTCTTCGAGAGCTTTCCAGACATATTTTTGTTGTATTTTTTGGACCCCAAATTGGGGAGTTATAGGCATTTACATTATTTTTATGACTTTTGGTCATTGGCCATGTGTGAACATGCCCAAATGACCTAAAAGTCACTTATCAATAAGACTTGGTCCCAAATCTCTCATAACTTGATTGGGACTTCTTGAACTTCAGCTTCTCCATCTTCTTCTCCAAATTTCTGCGCAGGTTTCTCTCTCTACTTTCTCTCTCCTCACGCAGCAGCCCACTCCCTTGGCGTTTGGAGCAACCGAGCACACCACGACGTAGCTCTCCGCGGCCTCTTTCACTTTCTGCTTAGAGCTTGCTATTGACACATTGGAACCAAGTTCTAGAACTTGATTTCCCACATATTTCCATAGCTTAGGTTTTACTTTGAGTAGCTCTTCTAAGGTGAGATGAAATTGCACCATAGTGTTCTTCACGACTTCAGTGTTTCGTGGAACCACTGAGTTTTCATTTCTTATCAGTATTGTGGGAGCTCTGATATGAAGAGATTCAGATTCCCATGGGCCTATAAATTATGGCAACTCTTGTAAAGAATTAGATTCAAAATCTAATCTTTCATTTTCTTGTTGCTCTCCTTCGTGTCCATAAATAGATGGAATGTCTTGGGAAATTGATCATGAAGATCATCAATTTCAGGAATAGGAGGGGGATTACCCTTCTCCTTGGCCCATTTTTCTTCTTGTATTTCCTGCAAGAACTCTTGAGAGTACTGTTGAATTGAAAGAGGTGCTCCATCATCTATGAAATTAGGAACATAGACTTCCATTGGTGTTGAGTTTTCTCGTTCAACAATTGGTTGAGCTTGTGGAGGTAAATGCAATCTTTCTAATAAGCCTAATCTTTCTAATAAGCCCAGGAAATGCAAACTTGGTTTGATAGAATTTGTTTGATTGAACAATTGATTGGCCTCGAACATAGCTTGAGCTAGTTCCACCATTTTCATGCACATTTTTGTCCGTTCAATCTCTAAATCTGCTCACGGGTAACTCTTGTCTAGGTTTGCAGTGGTTGGACCTTCTTGAAGTCGAGCCTAGTAGGCCTTGAACATCATGTCCAAGTCTTCTGGGGTTGGATTTGCAAGAACAGATCCGGGTTGTGGTCTATTCACAATGGGTGGTGGAATGGGATGAAGTGGAGTGGATGGATTTTTGGCATGCAAGAGGTTTTGAGATGCGATGTCTACAATTTTGGTTTTTGCATCTCTCAAGATTTCTTCTAGTTAAGATAACTTTCTAGCCCACTTACGATTGGCTTTCTCTCTGGTATCCTTCCAAGTCCTTGTTTTCCTCTTACTAGGCTCTCCTAATTCACTTGAATCTGATTGTTGAGTTGGTTTCGCTTGTTGTAAGGCTTGTGCCCTAGTAATTGCCTGTATAGGAGCCATGTTAACACTACTTGAACTTGAATCCACCACTAAGCCTACCACGTTAATTGCTGTAACCTTGGGCACATTAGAGGGGTTCCTTGGACAATCTCTCGGGAGATGTTCCTTGTCGCACTCAGGACAAAAGCCTTCTATTGTGATGTTTTGTCCTTGTCCCGGAGCCGGTGGGTGGGGACATTCATGAATGAAATGGTGGCCCTGACATCTAAAACATGGTTCTCTAAGGGCTTGTGGTCTCATTTGTCTCAATTGGGGTCTAGCTTTAGGATTCATATACATGACATTGGAGTATTCTAGCTCCCAATTTGGTTCCATAGGTAGGGCTGTTAGATATGCTCAATATTCCTCTCCCTTGTGACCACAAATGATCCATGGTGCTCTAAGTTGTAAAGCCCCCATTATGAGAGCCCGGACATTTGTGGAACCCTAACTTCCAAGTTAGATGAGGTCTATGTGTGACCATTGATGATTGTAGATGATCTTTGTGAGCCTAGCCGTTAGGTTAGGTAGGGCATAAACTTCTAGGCCACTGGGTTGCATTTAAGGTGAAAATAAAGGCTCTATGGCATTGTACGGTTTCCCCATAGAATCTTAATGGGGGGAGTGCAGAGGGGGGCTTGCCCCTTCTGCGGGGTCGGGGGGGCCTATCCCCCCAGCCCGTAGGGCTAAGACGGTAGGACTTTTGGTCATGGAGATATTGTCAGATCTTATATTTTACTGACTATTTTGTATCTCCCGACTACGTTTATCTATACCGAACTGCCTTATAAAAGCTATATAAGCACGGCCTAGGTTGAGCTTTATACAACATTGTGCACTAGTAAGCCCTTCATCTAGAGTTTGTCTAGATCGCCATCTAAGCTCCACAGTGGGAGTGCACGGGTGGACAACACCATCATTGTAACTGCATTACGCTCAGCAATATGAGAATTTGAGTTCTCTATCTCTCAGTTTGCATTTATCTTTGTCTGCATTTTTCTCTCAACTCTGTCTACAGGTCTATTCCTCTGTGATGTTATTTTCTTACATGGTATCAGAGCGCAGGAGGCTCTGAGTGGTGCGAAAGCAGAAACACAGAGGTTGCAGAGGTCTGAACAACAAAAGAGAGATGTCAAGCGGCACGTCATCATCTATGACTGGGAGTCAAGGTGGTTCATCAACAGGAGTAGGTGGCGCACAAGTAGGAGCAGCAATGATGTCGGTCATCCCAACGTTGCGGATATGGCCACCAGCCTTCATAGAAGGTAAACTTGATGGTACGAACTACACCCTGTGGAAGTTCAAAATCACTTTTATTCTTGATTCATATGAGCTTTTGGAGACTGTTCTTGGGACTGATCATGAGCCCCAAGAAAGACCTGGTTTACGCAACCAACTCATGCAAATAAACCATATGACATGGTCGCTATACAAAGCGATGCTCCTCAAGCAGTTCATGCTGGAGGACATAAACAAAGTAAATCGTAAGTGCTTCCTAAGGTGGGTTTATATGCCCAATGATCGACAGATTCTAGAGATCAAAAGAGAGTTTGAGCGACAATATGATGATCTTTCTGAGCATGATAAGAGGTACATAAGTCATGAAAAGGTGTTGTTGTTTCTTCGAACAATCGATGTTAAAGCCAGAGAGGAGGTAATTCCACTTCTGCAAGATATAGACTCCGACTTAGGGCTCACAGAGGATCGGATGCTGGTCCATAAAGCTGTGAGGAGATACATGAAGAAACAACAAACAATATAAAAATTTTTAAATGATTGGAAAGTTGACATTTATGCAAATGAAGAAGATGCACAAATTCCATGCATTTTAGGAACTAAGAATAATTTTCAAATCTATAGAATAATAGAAACCCCAGTTGGGCATAAAGAAGATATGCATGAAATATATGTACATGCTTATGAAGAGGATTTCCATAAAGAACCTATAAGCATAAGTGATGCAATCTCTAAGGATCCAAGATACCAAGAGCCTGTAGATACTTTTACAATGATTACATCTTCAAATACTATATATGCACAAATCCCAAAGTTGGGGGGAGCAAAGGAATATGCGGAAGCTAAACAAATCAAGATCAAACCAATATCAAACATACAACAAAGCAAAAATAAACAAAACACACCAAGAAAACAACATGAGGCTTCCCATAATCTGATAGGCTCCTCACTTCTAAGGGATGATAATCAAACAAACAAAGAAGCAAGATATGATAATAACCAAGATTTAAAGATATCTACGGGAAGTCAATATGATCAGAGAGAGATTGAAAATGAAATACCTCAAGATAATCTAGTGAATCTATGTGAAGATCAAGAACAAGATAGTTCCTTAAATGATGAAACCAAGCAATACTTGAGGAACTATTTGATGCCATCTGAGAGTGAAATATCTCTTCAAGCATATGATTCAAATATGAATTATGGCCAAATGATTGATTTGTATGAAGAGAATGCAAGTGAGCATGATGCTAATCAAGAGGGCATGCAAATGATGAGTCCTCTAGAGAGTGGTATGTATGCCGATGGTGAAAAGCATGAGGCTAAGCCTACAGATAGTCTAGATCAAGATCAAGATTATGAAACACCCTTGAGTGTTGCCACATTAAATGAGTCTTTAGAGGTACAAGAGAGTGATCCTAATCATGGGAGCAAGAATGAGTTTTTGATTGAGCATCAGTATAATGACATGTATGTGAGTGATGTCACACTCTGTGAAAAGATACATCCTGATGCAAATCGATATTCTGATAAGTTCACTCTATATGCTGAAGAAAAGGACCATGAGAAGGAGAATGCAACATTCATTGAAATGCATGAAAAATATGATATGGATTCATTACCTAATAAAGATCAACAAGAAAAGATAAAATTAAACGGTTGTATTGATGAAGCTCGAGTTGATTTGGATGTATATGCCGAGATTCTCATATATGATGAGACATTTGAGCAAGAATTAGTGACTGAAGAAATGTATGAAGAATGTGGTGTAAGTACATCCTCTGAAGAGAATGAGCAAGAGTCGATGAAGATGGATGCAGAATTCTATGATGACATTTTGAATAAAGAAATTGAATTGTCATCAAACTGCATTCATTGTCCTAGAAGGTGTCCAAATTATGAAGAGTGTGACCTCAATAGGCAAGACTCTAGTAACATTGAATTTTAAGACTTTCTTGATTATGAAGATATGGATTCCCTTCATCTTGAAGAAGAGATGATTTGAGACCATAATCTATCCAAGATATGTTCTTGGATAGATTAGAGAGAGAAGCAGACTATCTAATTGATGGCATTCAAGCAAGAAGAAATCATGATAGCTTGAGTGACAAGCATGAGCGTAAACTACAGTCAAAGAACGAAGAACCTTCCTATTCAGAGTGTAAATCTTATGAATGTATTCAAAGCCTTAATTGCAATGAAGAAGAGAGTTTGGATAATCATAATGGAAATGATGAAATTCTTTCAAATGATTTCAACCCTAAAATGGATCAAAACATATGCATGATGGATTTGTTTGATGATGGTCTAAATACTCCAAATTTCAAAAATCTATACGCATGTGCTCAATAATCATGTGCATCTTCATATGATGCATTAGAGGGAATCGTGAATAAAGACAACCATGCTCAAATGCTTGAAACATGGATTTTCAAATTTTCCAAGAGTTATGTATGCCAAATAGGCCACCTAGGAATGGACAAGCAAATGAAATGTCTTATCCACATATCTAATTTGTTTAAGAATGCCTCCTTGATTTATGCGATCCAGAGGGGGCTTATTTTCAAGCACAACTTCTTTGGTGAGCATGTATCAAGGGAGATGGGTTTGAAGTGTTGACAATATCGAAAGGGAATTTGTAAATAAAAAAAGTATATATCTTGTGTTATTTCCTTTAATTTTAGGATAGATACAAGGAAGCAAATAAAAATCAAAAGGCAAGGTATTAAAGTGGGAACACTTATGGTAATGAATGCATGTTGGATGAGTGGTTTGAAGTCAAAATAGTTCAAATAGATGTGTTTAATATTCAAATGAATGAAAATTTTCAAAATGTGATTATTGAATATGATGGTACTAATTTTTCTTATGAGTTTTTGAGAACAGATGTTGATATGGAGTTAATTGAAGATCTAGAGTTCGGATGGATTGTACAGGGGGCAATCACTTTCGAGTTGCATGTCTATGTTTTACTGCAAATGGCTTTTTGAAGTTCTTTCATGAACTGCATATGTATATAATGTCATTTTGATGTGATGTTTCTCATGATTTGTTTAGTTTTATGAGTGCAAGAAGTGACCAAGTGAAGTCAATGGAGATGATGACTAAAGAACAAAGTTGTGAAAATCTTTTTTGATAGCTACCTTCCTTTAACCCTAATCTTTTCTTTGCACCATCTTTGAGTTGCATTACATATAAAGTATGCATGCTTTAAGTTGCTAAGAGCACATGTTTCAATTTCTGTAGATGCACAATCATTTGCACATGAGATATATTTGTAAATATCATAAATAAAAGCATGTTAAGCCTTGAGTGAAAGTGAGAGGAGTTGTGAGAGGAAAAAAATGATTGCATTTGAGAGTGGAAGTCATGAGTGTAGAGGTTCCTTAAGTAGAAATCCTTAGAAGCATTTCCGTGTTTGCACCATGATTGTGAATTGTTGCATTTAGAGTACGCGTGCGTGGAAATGTATGGTCACATAGTTTTGAAGCCTATAGATGCACATCCAATTGCACATTAATTGAATTGTAATCAAATGAGTCCGAAAGAATGAGTGAGAAAGCCTTGTCATCAAATGCTAATTACCTCTCTTATTGCACCATTTTGTTTTCTGATGCACTGAGAAAGTATGCATATGATAGGGCCCGCTACATGGCCGGGCATGTGATTTTTTAAGGAAGTTGCGATTTTTTGAGTTTTTAGGTGGGAATTTTAAATTTTTGCACCGAGTCCCAAATATTCAAAAAATCATGAAAAACACAAGCGCATGCACTCCCAAGCACTTTCTAACTCTTTCTTACACTCCCACACATGAGAAATGATGTGATAATGGTAAAAATGCACTCAAAAATAAAAAACTTCTACGATGAAGATGGTAATGATGATGATGATGATGATGAAAAATGAGAAAATAAACAGAAAATGACTATTTTTTACCTTCCATCGTTGCAAATCTATGATCTTACCATCACAGCGCTTGTCCTCGAGCAACGCTCCCCAGCAACAGTGCCAAAATT
The DNA here is from genome assembly GCA_020310875.1 of Ceratopteris richardii. Classification (NCBI taxonomy): domain Eukaryota; kingdom Viridiplantae; phylum Streptophyta; class Polypodiopsida; order Polypodiales; family Pteridaceae; genus Ceratopteris; species Ceratopteris richardii. Next base: position 168,461,527 of record CM035425.1, on the reverse strand, counting down.
CGGTGTAGCTCAAGCATGAGTATCACCTCCTTTACTTGTTAATCCGTGGAGACTTGAGGAGGATATGAATATCATGAGCAATTGTGGTGAGCAAATATGAGTGACAAGCACATGCATGCACGCACTCACACACACACATGCACACAAGGTAAGATATCAAAGATAGGAACAATGGAAGCTTCTATTAGCAAGCTCAAGAAAATACAATTCTCAAGAATGAGTTCACTCTCCACTAGCTCTCTCAAAGATGCTAACCTCAAAAATGAGCTCTCTAGCTCTTTTTATAGTTTTTAGACTAGTTTTGGTCCTATCTAGACCTAGTGTCCGACTTAGTTAATAATTAGGTTCCAGGGCTTATTTGAGGGCTCAAACGAAGTCTAAAAATGATGAGACTTTATATATAGATATTTCTAATGCTCCTCAAGCTTGAGACTCCTCCGCTTACACAAAATGGAGTTATAAAAAGGTGAAATGATATTTACATTGGTTTTAGTGATCAAAATCACTCTTTTTGTAGGGGTTTCTTCTGAAAATTTGACATACACTTCTTGGAGCTACCTACTTGCTCTTTTTTCTTGTGTGTCTACTTCTTCGACATGTGCACCTCGTTCCTGACCTTGAGTGCTAACACTTCTTAGAGCTCGCTACTTGCTCCTTCTTCTTGTGTGTCCACTTCTTCGACACGTTCTTGCACCTCATTCTTGACCTTGAGTGCTAACAATGTTCTTTTTGTGATAAAAATAAAGGATGAAGTAATCCAAATTTGCTTCCTTTTGCAATAACCATATTACCCTTTGATATGCAAAAGGAATGAGCATAGAAAATCACTTTTTAAGCAAGGTCATCAAGTTAACCAATTGATATTAGACTACATGATAACTGAGGTACATGGTGTATATTATGCATAGTAAATTTTGGAACCATCAATGAACTAGGGTGTGGTTGAAAAAGGGAAGAGAGGCAGTGGTTGATTTTTTTCAGAAAAGACTGCGCAATTAATAAGGAAGGATAGAATTGCAAGCTACGCAATTAATAAGGAAGAATGGGGAAACAGTGAGATAGATGAGAAGAATCGAAGGTGTCAATATATGCTGATAAGTTCTTCGACGCTGGCGCATCTATTATTTTATGCCATGAAAAGGCTTCTTTTTCATTTATGTTGGAACTCTAAATTTGAATTCGAGCGAAGCAGATGGTTTGAACACTTCAGCATGCATGAACTCTGTTAAAGAATCATTGACTCTTTACGTACATAATTTCACACTCTTGTACAGTTGCAATTTCAAAGTTAAAGCCTGAGGAGTAGGCCTCGGCCCAATCTCCATAAATTTTTTTTTTTCAGACATGTCACGGATGACAATATCATGAATGCATTTTCGTATATCTCCACCTGTTGCTGTGGTTCAAATTTCATCTACTCTCTCTGGTCTCTCTCTCTCTCTATACACGTGAAGTTGTGAAGTCAGTTCAATATGCATGTAACGGCCCTGTATTTCTATCCAGCTCTCCTTGGTGCTTCGTGTTAAGGAAACACTCACGAATTTGACCCAAAAAACAAAGAGAAAACCAGAATCTTCCAGAAAATCAGTGCACAGGTGTACAGTACGCGAAGTTAGTGCGCGGTGTGCGCATAACAGAGCAGTTAACCGCGGCGGGCGCGTAAGGCGCGCATAACGCGAATTGAAGAATGACAGGGCAGAAGAGCGCCAAAGAAATTGTATATATATACAGCAAGATTTGAAGAACACAGGGGGGTGTATGCGAGAGAATAGACGATGATACACAGAGAAGAACGAGAGAAAGATATAGAGAAGACGCCATAGATCGCGTATGAGTGAAGAGAGAGTTAGAAGTTCACAGAAGACGCCATAGATCGCGTATGTACAGATGAATAACACAAGCCCGAAGTGTTGGGTCTTTTCATCTGAAGAGAGATGGTAATAAGAAACTACTCACTGTAGGAGAGTTTCTGTAACTTGAGCAAGAAGAGGCCAAGCTTACTTGTACACATCTTCTCTAATCGAAAACACATGTTCATGTGGATGTCTGCGCGTAACCTTTACTTAATCTGAAGCTATTTCGTGTTACGGTAGGAAGTTCCGTTTATCGTCAACTGTCACGACTCGTTACTAAACGTGCTTCAGTACCTTCTCTGTAAACGCATGTTTCGGTGAATAACAGTTTACTCAGTAAACATATTTCAGTAATTCTCGGTCAGTTACAGTTTCTCAGAAATCAGGATTTTCTGGTAGAACAACGAAGTATAACTCATAACAGAGTTCGAAGCTTTGTATGAGAGATAGCTCATCTTGTAGCTAGACGTCTCTACTTTAAGCTGATCACAGTTTCCGGTGGAATGAAGATGTACACTTAGTACAAAAGTTAACCGGAAAGTAGCATTTTAGAACTGTGAAGTTTCCAGAAGGAAGTTCATTCGGTGAAGGAAGCTCACACACTACTTCCTTACGTCACATAAGTTCATCTGAAGCAATTACGAACAGAACTAAGTTTATTTCGGTGAAGTTCCGGTACGACTACGGTGTCAGTCCAGTGACAGTCTGGTAAAGTTCCGGTGGAACCTGAATCGCAGAATAACATAGTTAAAGCGACGTTATTTAAGCCAAGCTACTGTTGATTACAGAGGTGTTCTGAATCACTCTAGTTTAGCATTCTATTTCGGTGGCGCGGCATTTTCCGCAGGCCTGACAGAGTTCAAGCCTTGTCGCGAAACTCACCTTCAGGGCGAAAGTATTTCCGCAACATTAGACGTTAGAGCCGAAGTTTTTTCGCCAACAATTGGTATCAGAGCGGGTTAGTTTTTCCAAGAATCGGTATAAGAGCCTAGAGTATTCTCTATCATGGCAGATCACGTCCAAATTGATAAACTGGACAGAGATAATTATCCCGCATGGGTAATGCGCATGGAAGCCTTACTTATGAGTAAGGACTTAATGACGTACGTGACCGGAGAAGAAAAGAAACCGACCTTCGAAGATGATAGTCAACCGGAAAAAGAAGAACTAGACGCCCTAAAGCTGTGGCAAAAGAAAGATGCAACGGCAAGAGCCTACATCTACAACACTGTGTCAGATCATCTGCTACCGCACATTAGAGGTCTGGAGAAAGCGGAGGACATATGGAGTGCATTGGAAGATCACTTCCAAAATACTACGAAAGCTAGGAAGGCCAGCCTATGGTCCGAGTTCACAACGTTCAAAAAGAAGCCGAGTCAAAGCATCAGTGACTACGTCACTAAAATGAAGGATCTAGCAGATAGTCTTGGATCCATAAATGAAGAAGTCGAAGATCATAGATTGATAGCACAAGTGCTCACAGGTTTGAGAGGAGATGAAAGGTGGAAACCTTTCGTACTATCAACTGAACTCTCCCTAAATCATTTTGTACCAGAGTTAAATCAGTTGCTTGGTTTGATGCTCACATATGAGCAAGACCTGAAAGGAGACGCAGACAAAGGACATAGCTCAGCAATGTATATGAAGAACAAGAAGAAAGAAAAGGGTAAGCCAAAAGACGAAGAAGAATCGAGCTCTCAGGCCTATTACGCAAGAGGGAAAGGCACTGGCAGAGGAAGAGCAAGAGGAAGAAGTAGTCAGAATACTAACAAGAAAGTCTGTTGGATTTGCGGACTAAGTAATCATCTGGCGCATGACTGTTGGCACAATCAACAAGGATCAAATCAAAGCCAGAACAGTAATAGCAGAGGTAGAAGCGGAAGAAATCAGAGTAACTTCCAAAGAGGAAGACAAAGCCAAAGAGGAGGCTACGGTAGAGGTGGAACAAGAAGTTGGGGACAGAGCCAATCCTACAACACCACCTACAACAACTACGCAAATGACACACAGAATGAGAGTCATACATCATTGATGATGAACTCAATCAACACATCAGAAAATGAAGACCTAAAGGTATTTTACATTGATTCTGGATGCTCTAATCATCTGTCAGGAAACATAGAACTGATGTCAGAATTGGAAAAAGGAAGTGCGAGTCACACTGTTCAAACAGGTGACAATACAAGACACAAAGTACAATCAATCGGAAAAGTGAAATGCAAAAGTGGAGCAGATTTGCTAACCAATGTTTTGTATGTTCCAACAATACCGAAAAATCTGATCAGTGTGGGACAGATAGTCGAAAAAGGTTTTCAGGTCAGATTTACAAACAAAGGAGTATTTGTAGAAGATCCCAAGAACGGATATTATCAGATCGTTTCTGGTAAGAAAGAAGGCAGACTCTTTACCTTAAGAGTATAAGGGAACATTGGCCAAGCGCTGCTCACACATGATGAAAAGGTAATTACAGAACTTGATCTCTGGCACAAGAGATTAGGTCATTTTCACGAAAAAGGAATCAAAGCTATGATAGCGAATCAGTCTGTACTGGGATTACCGAACGTACAGAACCAACATATGATTCACAAATGCGAAGCCTGTCAAATGGGAAAAGCCCACAGGTTACCTTTCCAGAAGAAAGGATTCAAACATGATGGTGTGCTAGAACTCATACATACAGATGTATGGGGACCAACGAAAGAAGGATCAATCAGCGGGTCAAGGTACTATGTTTTATTCATTGATGATGCAACAAGGTGGATAACTCTTTATGTTTTAAAGGAAAAGTCAGAGGTGTTCGGAGCTTTCAGACATTTTCATGCATATGCTGAAAGACTCACCGGACGAAAACTTAAAAGACTGAGGTCTGATGGAGGGGGAGAATACTTCTCCCATGAATTCAATGACTATCTTTGGAATGCAGGTATTAAGAGAGAAATAACCTGCAGGTATACACCACAACAAAACGGTGTAGCAGAAAGGAGAAACCGAACTCTAGTCGAGTTTGCACGGGCTATGCTAAAAGAAAAAAATTGCCCAGATGATCTTTGGGCTGAAGCCGTAAACACAACGACATACTTGGTAAACAGATTACCATGTACAGCCTTAGAAGGAATGACCCCTTATGAAGCTTGGTGGGGAAAGAAGCCAACACTTGATCACTGCAAAGTGTTTGGATCAGTAGCGTATGCTTATGTACCGTCTCAACTGAGACATAAGCTTGAACCAAAAGCAGAGAAATATGTATTCGTCGGATATGATGAGAAACAGATGGGTTACAGGTTATGGAGTCCTCTAACCAAACATTTTACTGTTTCCAAGGATGTAACATTTGATGAACAGAAAAGCTGGTATGCAGATCAGAGCCATACAGCTGAAGAATTTGAAGAAGAGATAAAAAGAAGAGAGAAAGGTAAAACAATCGTACAGGTAAACAAAGATGAAGAGGAAAGTACGTCCAGGACCGGAACAGGTATAAGGAACGAAGATGAAGACATGTACTCAGACACACACGAAGAATATGAGCTAAGAAGGTCAAACAGAGTAAGAAGACAACCGGAAAGATACTCGTATGATACATCATATATAACTCAACAAGACTATGCATATATGGTTAAAGAAGAGGAAGAACCTCAGAGCTATGACGAAGCCAAAGGCAAGAAGCAATGGCAAGAAGCAATGGAAGAAGAACTCACCGCACTGGAAGAGAACAAGACATGGGAGCTTGTTCCTAAACCGAATGGTAAGAAAGTAATTGGAAATAAATGGGTGTTCAAAATAAAGAAACTTGCAGATGGAAGGATAGCCAGATATAAAGCGAGACTGGTTATCAAGGGCTATGCTCAGACGCAAGGCATAGACTATGACGAGACGTTCAGTCCGGTGGCAAAAATGTCAACCATAAGAACAGTGATTGCTATAGCAGCATCAAAAGGATGGAAGCTAAGTCAGCTAGATATAAAGAATGCATTCCTGAATGGATATATATCAGATGAAGTCTATATGGAACAACCGGAAGGGTTTATAAGTTCCAGATACCCAAACTTTGTTTGCAGGTTAAGAAAAGCACTTTATGGACTGAAGCAAGCTCCAAGAGCTTGGAACTACAGACTCGTGAAGTATCTGAACGAACTTGGATACCAAAGTTCGAAGGCAGATGCAAGTCTACTCGTCAAAAGGACAGAAGAAGGAATGATCTACATTTGTATCTATGTAGATGACATAATAATTACAGGAACCTCAGATGCAGGAATCACAGAGGTAAAGAAACTGCTAGAAAAGGAATTCAAGATCAGTGACCTGGGAAAGTTATCATACTTTCTAGGAATGGAAATCACATATACAGATCATGGTGTATATGTCACACAAGAAAGGTATCTCCTGAACTTACTGAAGAAGTTCAAAATGGAGAATTGCAGAGAAGTTTCAACACCGCTTGAAGTAAACCATAAACTCAGTAAATATAGTGGTACAGAGTTTAAAGATATGAAGAAGTATCAATCGTTAGTAGGAAGCTTAATATATGCTACGCTAACAAGACCGGATCTTAGTTTTTCGGTGGGAGTTCTCTCACAGTTTATGCATTGTCCGACAGAACAACACTGGGTTGCAGGACAAAGAGTTCTCAGATATATCAAAAGAACTATAAAGGAAGGATTATATTATCCTTTTACGTCAGATATAAAGCTCAGAGCATATAGTGACTCAGATTGGGCAGGAAGTCAAGATGACCGAAGATCAACGCACGGGTATATGATATACCTAGGAGATAAGCTGGTAAGCTGGTGTTCGAAGAAGCAACACACAGTAGCCTTATCATCAACAGAAGCAGAATACAAAGGACTGGTAGAAGCAGCAAAAGAAGTAATATGGATGCAGATGTTACTTGAAAGCATGGGTATAGATCAAAGTATACCGATCATACATGGAGATAATATGAGCTCGCTGTATCTTGCAGCGAATCCTGTGTTTCATGCAAGAACAAAACACATAGAGATTCAGTACCATTTCCTAAGAGAAAAAGTAATGGAGAAAGAGATAGAAATAGTCTACACTCCTACAAAAGATCAAATTGCAGATATTCTGACTAAGAGCTTGGATGGAACAAAGACAAACAGATTCAAAGAGATGGCAGGAATAAAAGAAAGGAAGATATATGAAAGATCGGAAGAGGTCAAATTAGTGATTGAGGGGGAGCTGTTAAGGAAACACTGACGAATTTGACGCAACAAACAAAGAGAAAACCAGAATCTTCCAGAAAATCAGTGCACAGGTGTACAGTACGCGAAGTTAGTGCGCGGTGTGCGCATAACAGAGCAGTTAACCGCTGCGGGCGCGTAAGGCGCGCATAACGCGAATTGAAGAATGACAGGGCAGAAGAGCGCCAAAGAAATTGTATATATATACAGCAAGATTTGAAGAACACAGGGGGGTGTATGCGAGAGAATAGACGATGATACACAGAGAAGAACGAGAGACAGATATAGAGAAGACGCCATAGATCGCGTATGAGTGAAGAGAGAGTTAGAAGTTCACAGAAGACGCCATAGATCGCGTATGTACAGATGAATAACACAAGCCCGAAGTGTTGGGTCTTTTCATCTAAAGAGAGATGGTAATAAGAAACTACTCACTGTAGGAGAGTTTCTGTAACTTGAGCAAGAAGAGGCCAAGCTTACTTGTACACATCTTCTCTAATCGAAAACACATGTTCATGTGGATGTCTGCACGTAACCTTTACTTAATCTGAAGCTATTTCGTGTTACGGTAGGAAGTTCCGTTTATCGTCAACTGTCACGACTCGTTACTAAACGTGCTTCAGTACCTTCTCTGTAAACGCATGTTTCGGTGAATAACAGTTTACTCAGTAAACATATTTCAGTAATTCTCGGTCAGTTACAGTTTCTCAGAAATCAGGATTTTCCGGTAGAACAACGAAGTATAACTCATAGCAGAGTTCGAAGCTTTGTATGAGAGATAGCTCATCTTGTAGCTAGACGTCTCTACTTTAAGCTGATCACAGTTTCCGGTGGAATGAAGATGTACACACAGTACAAAAGTTAACCGGAATGTAGCATTTTAGAACTGTGAAGTTTCCAGAAGGAAGTTCATTCGGTGAAGGAAGCTCACACACTACTTCCTTACGTCACATAAGTTCATCTGAAGCAATTACGAACAGAACTAAGTTTATTTCGGTGAAGTTCCGGTACGACTACGGTGTCAGTCCAGTGACAGTCTGGTAAAGTTCCGGTGGAACCTGAATCGCAGAATAACATAGTTAAAGCGACGTTATTTAAGCCAAGCTACTGTTGATTACAGAGGTGTTCTGAATCACTCTAGTTTAGCATTCTATTTCGGTGGCGCGGCATTTTCCGCAGGCCTGACAGAGTTCAAGCCTTGTCGCGAAACTCACCTTCAGGGCGAAAGTATTTCCGCAACATTAGACGTTAGAGCCGAAGTTTTTTCGCCAACAATTGGTATCAGAGCGGGTTAGTTTTTCCAAGAATCGGTATAAGAGCCTAGAGTATTCTCTATCATGGCAGATCACGTCCAAATTGATAAACTGGACAGAGATAATTATCCCGCATGGGTAATGCGCATGGAAGCCTTACTTATGAGTAAGGACTTAATGACGTACGTGACCGGAGAAGAAAAGAAACCGACCTTCGAAGATGATAGTCAACCGGAAAAAGAAGAACTAGACGCCCTAAAGCTGTGGCAAAAGAAAGATGCAACGGTAAGAGCCTACATCTACAACACTGTGTCAGATCATCTGCTACCGCACATTAGAGGTCTGGAGAAAGCGGAGGACATATGGAGTGCATTGGAAGATCACTTCCAAAATACTACGAAAGCTAGGAAGGCCAGCCTATGGTCCGAGTTCACAACGTTCAAAAAGAAGCCGAGTCAAAGCATCAGTGACTACGTCACTAAAATGAAGGATCTAGCAGATAGTCTTGGATCCATAAATGAAGAAGTCGAAGATCATAGATTGATAGCGCAAGTGCTCACAGGTTTGAGAGGAGATGAAAGGTGGAAACCTTTCGTACTATCAACTGAACTCTCCCTAAATAATTTTGTACCAGAGTTAAATCAGTTGCTTGGTTTGATGCTCACATATGAGCAAGACCTGAAAGGAGACGCAGACAAAGGACATAGCTCAGCAATGTATATGAAGAACAAGAAGAAAGAAAAGGGTAAGCCAAAAGACGAAGAAGAATCGAGCTCTCAGGCCTATTACGCAAGAGGGAAAGGCACTGGCAGAGGAAGAGCAAGAGGAAGAAGTAGTCAGAATACTAACAAGAAAGTCTGTTGGATTTGCGGACTAAGTAATCATCTGGCGCATGACTGTTGGCACAATCAACAAGGATCAAATCAAAGCCAGAACAGTAATAGCAGAGGTAGAAGCGGAAGAAATCAGAGTAACTTCCAAAGAGGAAGACAAAGCCAAAGAGGAGGCTACGGTAGAGGTGGAACAAGAAGTTGGGGACAGAGCCAATCCTACAACACCACCTACAACAACTACGCAAATGACACACAGAATGAGAGTCATACATCATTGATGATGAACTCAATCAACACATCAGAAAATGAAGACCTAAAGGTATTTTACATTGATTCTGGATGCTCTAATCATCTGTCAGGAAACATAGAACTGATGTCAGAATTGGAAAAAGGAAGTGCGAGTCACACTGTTCAAACAGGTGACAATACAAGACACAAAGTACAATCAATCGGAAAAGTGAAATGCAAAAGTGGAGCAGATTTGCTAACCAATGTTTTGTATGTTCCAACAATACCGAAAAATCTGATCAGTGTGGGACAGATAGTCGAAAAAGGTTTTCAGGTCAGATTTACAAACAAAGGAGTATTTGTAGAAGATCCCAAGAACGGATATTATCAGATCGTTTCTGGTAAGAAAGAAGGCAGACTCTTTACCTTAAGAGTACAAGGGAACATTGGCCAAGCGCTGCTCACACATGATGAAAAGGTAATTACAGAACTTGATCTCTGGCACAAGAGATTAGGTCATTTTCACGAAAAAGGAATCAAAGCTATGATAGCGAATCAGTCTGTACTGGGATTACCGAACGTACAGAACCAACATATGATTCACAAATGCGAAGCCTGTCAAATGGGAAAAGCCCACAGGTTACCTTTCCAGAAGAAAGGATTCAAACATGATGGTGTGCTAGAACTTATACATACAGATGTATGGGGACCAACGAAAGAAGGATCAATCAGCGGGTCAAGGTACTATGTTTTATTCATTGATGATGCAACAAGGTGGATAACTCTTTATGTTTTAAAGGAAAAGTCAGAGGTGTTCGGAGCTTTCAGACATTTTCATGCATATGCTGAAAGACTCACCGGACGAAAACTTAAAAGACTGAGGTCTGATGGAGGGGGAGAATACTTCTCCCATGAATTCAATGACTATCTTTGGAATGCAGGTATTAAGAGAGAAATAACCTGCAGGTATACACCACAACAAAACGGTGTAGCAGAAAGGAGAAACCGAACTCTAGTCGAGTTTGCACGGGCTATGCTAAAAGAAAAAAATTGCCCAGATGATCTTTGGGCTGAAGCCGTAAACACAGCGACATACTTGGTAAACAGATTACCATGTACAGCCTTAGAAGGAATGACCCCTTATGAAGCTTGGTGGGGAAAGAAGCCAACACTTGATCACTGCAAAGTGTTTGGATCAGTAGCGTATGCTTATGTACCATCTCAACTGAGACATAAGATTGAACCAAAAGCAGAGAAATATGTATTCGTCGGATATGATGAGAAACAGATGGGTTACAGGTTATGGAGTCCTCTAACCAAACATTTTACTGTTTCCAAGGATGTAACATTTGATGAACAGAAAAGCTGGTATGCAGATCAGAGCCATACAGCTGAAGAATTTGAAGAAGAGATAAAAAGAAGAGAGAAAGGTAAAACAATCGTACAGGTAAACAAAGATGAAGAGGAAAGTACGTCCAGGACCGGAACAGGTATAAGGAACGAAGATGAAGACATGTACTCAGACACACACGAAGAATATGAGCTAAGAAGGTCAAACAGAGTAAGAAGACAACCGGAAAGATACTCGTATGATACATCATATATAACTCAACAAGACTATGCATATATGGTTAAAGAAGAGGAAGAACCTCAGAGCTATGACGAAGCCAAAGGCAAGAAGCAATGGCAAGAAGCAATGGAAGAAGAACTCACCGCACTGGAAGAGAACAAGACATGGGAGCTTGTTCCTAAACCAAATGGTAAGAAAGTAATTGGAAATAAATGGGTGTTCAAAATAAAGAAACTTGCAGATGGAAGGATAGCCAGATATAAAGCGAGACTGGTTATCAAGGGCTATGCTCAGACGCAAGGCATAGACTATGACGAGACGTTTAGTCCGATGGCAAAAATGTCAACCATAAGAACAGTGATTGCTATAGCAGCATCAAAAGGATGGAAGCTAAGTCAGCTAGATATAAAGAATGCATTCCTGAATGGATATATATCAGATGAAGTCTATATGGAACAACCGGAAGGGTTTATAAGTTCCAGATACCCAAACTTTGTTTGCAGGTTAAGAAAAGCACTTTATGGACTGAAGCAAGCTCCAAGAGCTTGGAACTACAGACTCGTGAAGTATCTGAACGAACTTGGATACCAAAGTTCGAAGGCAGATGCAAGTCTACTCGTCAAAAGGACAGAAGAAGGAATGATCTACATTTGTATCTATGTAGATGACATAATAATTATAGGAACCTCACATGCAGGAATCACAGAGGTAAAGAAACTGCTAGAAAAGGAATTCAAGATCAGTGACCTGGGAAAGTTATCATACTTTCTAGGAATGGAAATCACATATACAGATCATGGTGTATATGTCACACAAGAAAGGTATCTCCTGAACTTACTGAAGAAGTTCAAAATGGAGAATTGCAGAGAAGTTTCAACACCGCTTGAAGTAAACCATAAACTCAGTAAATATAGTGGTACAGAGTTTAAAGATATGAAGAAGTATCAATCGTTAGTAGGAAGCTTAATATATGCTACGCTAACAAGACCGGATCTTAGTTTTCCGGTGGGAGTTCTCTCACAGTTTATGCATTGTCCGACAGAACAACACTGGGTTGCAGGACAAAGAGTTCTCAGATATATCAAAAGAACTATAAAGGAAGGATTATATTATCCTTTTACGTCAGATATAAAGCTCAGAGCATATAGTGACTCAGATTGGGCAGGAAGTCAAGATGACCGAAGATCAACGCACGGGTATATGATATACCTAGGAGATAAGCTGGTAAGCTGGTGTTCGAAGAAGCAACACACAGTAGCCTTATCATCAACAGAAGCAGAATACAAAGGACTGGTAGAAGCAGCAAAAGAAGTAATATGGATGCAGATGTTACTTAAAAGCATGGGTATAGATCAAAGTATACCGATCATACATGGAGATAATATGAGCTCGCTGTATCTTGCAGCGAATCCTGTGTTTCATGCAAGAACAAAACACATAGAGATTCAGTACCATTTCCTAAGAGAAAAAGTAATGGAGAAAGAGATAGAAATAGTCTACACTCCTACAAAAGATCAAATTGCAGATATTCTGACTAAGAGCTTGGATGGAACAAAGACAAACAGATTCAAAGAGATGGCAGGAATAAAAGAAAGGAAGATATATGAAAGACCGGAAGAGGTCAAATTAGTGATTGAGGGGGAGGTGTTAAGGAAACACTCACGAACTTGACGCAACAAACAAAGAGAAAACCAAAATCTTCCAGAAAATCAGTGCACAGGTGTACAGTACGCAAAGTTAGTGCGCGGTGTGCGCATAACAGAGCAGTTAACCGCGGCGGGCGCGTAAGGCGCGCATAACGCGAATTGAAGAATGACAGGGCAGAAGAGCGCCAAAGAAATTGTATATATATACAGCAAGATTTGAAGAACACAGGGGGGTGTATGCGAGAGAATAGACGATGATACACAGAGAAGAACGAGAGACAGATATAGAGAAGACGCCATAGATCGCGTATGAGTGAAGAGAGAGTTAGAAGTTCACAGAAGACGCCATAGATCGCGTATGTACAGATGAATAACACAAGCCCGAAGTGTTGGGTCTTTTCATCTGAAGAGAGATGGTAATAAGAAACTACTCACTGTAGGAGAGTTTCTGTAACTTGAGCAAGAAGAGGCCAAGCTTACTTGTACACATCTTCTCTAATCGAAAACACATGTTCATGTGGATGTCTGCGCGTAACCTTTACTTAATCTGAAGCTATTTCGTGTTACGGTAGGAAGTTCCGTTTATCGTCAACTGTCACGACTCGTTACTAAACGTGCTTCAGTACCTTCTCTGTAAACGCATGTTTTGGTGAATAACAGTTTACTCAGTAAACATATTTCAGTAATTCTCGGTCAGTTACAGTTTCTCAGAAATCAGGATTTTCCGGTAGAACAACGAAGTATAACTCATAGCAGAGTTCGAAGCTTTGTATGAGAGATAGCTCATCTTGTAGCTAGACGTCTCTACTTTAAGCTGATCACAGTTTCCGGTGGAATGAAGATGTACACACAGTACAAAAGTTAACCGGAAAGTAGCATTTTAGAACTGTGAAGTTTCCAGAAGGAAGTTCATTCGGTGAAGGAAGCTCACACACTACTTCCTTACGTCACATAAGTTCATCTGAAGCAATTACGAACAGAACTAAGTTTATTTCGGTGAAGTTCCGGTACGACTACAGTGTCAGTCCAGTGACAGTCTGGTAAAGTTCCGGTGGAACCTGAATCGCAGAATAACATAGTTAAAGCGACGTTATTTAAGCCAAGCTACTGTTGATTACAGAGGTGTTCTGAATCACTCTAGTTTAGCATTCTATTTCGGTGGCGCGGCATTTTCCGCAGGCCTGACAGAGTTCAAGCCTTGTCGCGAAACTCACCTTCAGGGCGAAAGTATTTCCGCAACATTAGACGTTAGAGCCGAAGTTTTTTCGCCAACAATTGGTATCAGAGCGGGTTAGTTTTTTTCACTTCCAAAATACTACGAAAGCTAGGAAGGCCAGCCTATGGTCCGAGTTCACAACGTTCAAAAAGAAGCCGAGTCAAAGCATCAGTGACTACGTCACTAAAATGAAGGATCTAGCAGATAGTCTTGGATCCATAAATGAAGAAGTCGAAGATCATAGATTGATAGCGCAAGTGCTCACAGGTTTGAGAGGAGATGAAAGGTGGAAACCTTTCGTACTATCAACTGAACTCTCCCTAAATCATTTTGTACCAGAGTTAAATCAGTTGCTTGGTTTGATGCTCACATATGAGCAAGACCTGAAAGGAGACGCAGACAAAGGACATAGCTCAACAATGTATATGAAGAACAAGAAGAAAGAAAAGGGTAAGCCAAAAGACGAAGAAGAATCGAGCTCTCAGGCCTATTACGCAAGAGGGAAAGGCACTGGCAGAGGAAGAGCAAGAGGAAGAAGTAGTCAGAATACTAACAAGAAAGTCTGTTGGATTTGCGGACTAAGTAATCATCTGGCGCATGACTGTTGGCACAATCAACAAGGATCAAATCAAAGCCAGAACAGTAATAGCAGAGGTAGAAGCGGAAGAAATCAGAGTAACTTCCAAAGAGGAAGACAAAGCCAAAGAGGAGGCTACTGTAGAGGTGGAACAAGAAGTTGGGGACAGAGCCAATCCTACAACACCACCTACAACAACTACGCAAATGACACACAGAATGAGAGTCATACATCATTGATGATGAACTCAATCAACACATCAGAAAATGAAGACCTAAAGGTATTTTACATTGATTCTGGATGCTCTAATCATCTGTCAGGAAACATAGAACTGATGTCAGAATTGGAAAAAGGAAGTGCGAGTCACACTGTTCAAACAGGTGACAATACAAGACACAAAGTACAATCAATCGGAAAAGTGAAATGCAAAAGTGGAGCAGATTTGCTAACCAATGTTTTGTATGTTCCAACAATACCGAAAAATCTGATCAGTGTGGGACAGATAGTCGAAAAAGGTTTTCAGGTCAGATTTACAAACAAAGGAGTATTTGTAGAAGATCCCAAGAACGGATATTATCAGATCGTTTCTGGTAAGAAAGAAGGCAGACTCTTTACCTTAAGAGTACAAGGGAACATTGGCCAAGCGCTGCTCACACATGATGAAAAGGTAATTACAGAACTTGATCTCTGGCACAAGAGATTAGGTCATTTTCACGAAAAAGGAATCAAAGCTATGATAGCGAATCAGTCTGTACTGGGATTACCGAACGTACAGAACCAACATATGATTCACAAATGCGAAGCCTGTCAAATGGGAAAAGCCCACAGGTTACCTTTCCAGAAGAAAGGATTCAAACATGATGGTGTGCTAGAACTCATACATACAGATGTATGGGGACCAACGAAAGAAGGATCAATCAGCGGGTCAAGGTACTATGTTTTATTCATTGATGATGCAACAAGGTGGATAACTCTTTATGTTTTAAAGGAAAAGTCAGAGGTGTTCGGAGCTTTCAGACATTTTCATGCATATGCTGAAAGACTCACCGGACGAAAACTTAAAAGACTGAGGTCTGATGGAGGGGGAGAATACTTCTCCCATGAATTCAATGACTATCTTTGGAATGCAGGTATTAAGAGAGAAATAACCTGCAGGTATACACCACAACAAAACGGTGTAGCAGAAAGGAGAAACCGAACTCTAGTCGAGTTTGCACGGGCTATGCTAAAAGAAAAAAATTGCCCAGATGATCTTTGGGCTGAAGCCGTAAACACAGCGACATACTTGGTAAACAGATTACCATGTACAGCCTTAGAAGGAATGACCCCTTATGAAGCTTGGTGGGGAAAGAAGCCAACACTTGATCACTGCAAAGTGTTTGGATCAGTAGCGTATGCTTATGTACCGTCTCAACTGAGACA
The DNA here is from genome assembly GCA_020310875.1 of Ceratopteris richardii. Classification (NCBI taxonomy): domain Eukaryota; kingdom Viridiplantae; phylum Streptophyta; class Polypodiopsida; order Polypodiales; family Pteridaceae; genus Ceratopteris; species Ceratopteris richardii. The sequence continues at coordinate 168,445,731 of CM035425.1, read as the reverse complement.
TAAGCTTGAACCAAAAGCAGAGAAATATGTATTCGTCGGATATGATGAGAAACAGATGGGTTACAGGTTATGGAGTCCTCTAACCAAACATTTTACTGTTTCCAAGGATGTAACATTTGATGAACAGAAAAGCTGGTATGCAGATCAGAGCCATACAGCTGAAGAATTTAAAGAAGAGATAAAAAGAAGAGAGAAAGGTAAAACAATCGTACAGGTAAACAAAGATGAAGAGGAAAGTACGTCCAGGACCGGAACAGGTATAAGGAACGAAGATGAAGACATGTACTCAGACACACACGAAGAATATGAGCTAAGAAGGTCAAACAGAGTAAGAAGACAACCGGAAAGATACTCGTATGATACATCATATATAACTCAACAAGACTATGCATATATGGTTAAAGAAGAGGAAGAACCTCAGAGCTATGACGAAGCCAAAGGCAAGAAGCAATGGCAAGAAGCAATGGAAGAAGAACTCACCGCACTGGAAGAGAACAAGACATGGGAGCTTGTTCCTAAACCGAATGGTAAGAAAGTAATTGGAAATAAATGGGTGTTCAAAATAAAGAAACTTGCAGATGGAAGGATAGCCAGATATAAAGCGAGACTGGTTATCAAGGGCTATGCTCAGACGCAAGGCATAGACTATGACGAGACGTTCAGTCCGGTGGCAAAAATGTCAACCATAAGAACAGTGATTGCTATAGCAGCATCAAAAGGATGGAAGCTAAGTCAGCTAGATATAAAGAATGCATTCCTGAATGGATATATATCAGATGAAGTCTATATGGAACAACCGGAAGGGTTTATAAGTTCCAGATACCCAAACTTTGTTTGCAGGTTAAGAAAAGCACTTTATGGATTGAAGCAAGCTCCAAGAGCTTGGAACTACAGACTCGTGAAGTATCTGAACGAACTTGGATACCAAAGTTCGAAGGCAGATGCAAGTCTACTCGTCAAAAGGACAGAAGAAGGAATGATCTACATTTGTATCTATGTAGATGACATAATAATTATAGGAACCTCACATGCAGGAATCACAGAGGTAAAGAAACTGCTAGAAAAGGAATTCAAGATCAGTGACCTGGGAAAGTTATCATACTTTCTAGGAATGGAAATCACATATACAGATCATGGTGTATATGTCACACAAGAAAGGTATCTCCTGAACTTACTGAAGAAGTTCAAAATGGAGAATTGCAGAGAAGTTTCAACACCGCTTGAAGTAAACCATAAACTCAGTAAATATAGTGGTACAGAGTTTAAAGATATGAAGAAGTATCAATCGTTAGTAGGAAGCTTAATATATGCTACGCTAACAAGACCGGATCTTAGTTTTCCGGTGGGAGTTCTCTCACAGTTTATGCATTGTCCGACAGAACAACACTGGGTTGCAGGACAAAGAGTTCTCAGATATATCAAAAGAACTATAAAGGAAGGATTATATTATCCTTTTACGTCAGATATAAAGCTCAGAGCATATAGTGACTCAGATTGGGCAGGAAGTCAAGATGACCGAAGATCAACGCACGGGTATATGATATACCTAGGAGATAAGCTGGTAAGCTGGTGTTCGAAGAAGCAACACACAGTAGCCTTATCATCAACAGAAGCAGAATACAAAGGACTGGTAGAAGCAGCAAAAGAAGTAATATGGATGCAGATGTTACTTAAAAGCATGGGTATAGATCAAAGTATACCGATCATACATGGAGATAATATGAGCTCGCTGTATCTTGCAGCGAATCCTGTGTTTCATGCAAGAACAAAACACATAGAGATTCAGTACCATTTCCTAAGAGAAAAAGTAATGGAGAAAGAGATAGAAATAGTCTACACTCCTACAAAAGATCAAATTGCAGATATTCTGACTAAGAGCTTGGATGGAACAAAGACAAACAGATTCAAAGAGATGGCAGGAATAAAAGAAAGGAAGATATATGAAAGACCGGAAGAGGTCAAATTAGTGATTGAGGGGGAGGTGTTAAGGAAACACTCACGAACTTGACGCAACAAACAAAGAGAAAACCAAAATCTTCCAGAAAATCAGTGCACAGGTGTACAGTACGCAAAGTTAGTGCGCGGTGTGCGCATAACAGAGCAGTTAACCGCGGCGGGCGCGTAAGGCGCGCATAACGCGAATTGAAGAATGACAGGGCAGAAGAGCGCCAAAGAAATTGTATATATATACAGCAAGATTTGAAGAACACAGGGGGGTGTATGCGAGAGAATAGACGATGATACACAGAGAAGAACGAGAGACAGATATAGAGAAGATGCCATAGATCGCGTATGAGTGAAGAGAGAGTTAGAAGTTCACAGAAGACGCCATAGATCGCGTATGTACAGATGAATAACACAAGCCCGAAGTGTTGGGTCTTTTCATCTGAAGAGAGATGGTAATAAGAAACTACTCACTGTAGGAGAGTTTCTGTAACTTGAGCAAGAAGAGGCCAAGCTTACTTGTACACATCTTCTCTAATCGAAAACACATGTTCATGTGGATGTCTGCGCGTAACCTTTACTTAATCTGAAGCTATTTCGTGTTACGGTAGGAAGTTCCGTTTATCGTCAACTGTCACGACTCGTTACTAAACGTGCTTCAGTACCTTCTCTGTAAACGCATGTTTCGGTGAATAACAGTTTACTCAGTAAACATATTTCAGTAATTCTCGGTCAGTTACAGTTTCTCAGAAATCAGGATTTTCCGGTAGAACAACGAAGTATAACTCATAGCAGAGTTCGAAGCTTTGTATGAGAGATAGCTCATCTTGTAGCTAGACGTCTCTACTTTAAGCTGATCACAGTTTCCGGTGGAATGAAGATGTACACACAGTACAAAAGTTAACCGGAAAGTAGCATTTTAGAACTGTGAAGTTTCCAGAAGGAAGTTCATTCGGTGAAGGAAGCTCACACACTACTTCCTTACGTCACATAAGTTCATCTGAAGCAATTACGAACAGAACTAAGTTTATTTAGGTGAAGTTCTGGTACGACTACGGTGTCAGTCCAGTGACAGTCTGGTAAAGTTCCGGTGGAACCTGAATCGCAGAATAACATAGTTAAAGCGACGTTATTTAAGCCAAGCTACTGTTGATTACAGAGGTGTTCTGAATCACTCTAGTTTAGCATTCTATTTCGGTGGCGCGGCATTTTCCGCAGGCCTGACAGAGTTCAAGCCTTGTCGCGAAACTCACCTTCAGGGCGAAAGTATTTCCGCAACATTAGACGTTAGAGCCGAAGTTTTTTCGCCAACAATTGGTATCAGAGCGGGTTAGTTTTTCCAAGAATCGGTATAAGAGCCTAGAGTATTCTCTATCATGGCAGATCACGTCCAAATTGATAAACTGGACAGAGATAATTATCCCACATGGGTAATGCGCATGGAAGCCTTACTTATGAGTAAGGACTTAATGACGTACGTGACCGGAGAAGAAAAGAAACCGACCTTCGAAGATGATAGTCAACCGGAAAAAGAAGAACTAGACGCCCTAAAGCTGTGGCAAAAGAAAGATGCAACGGCAAGAGCCTACATCTACAACACTGTGTCAGATCATCTGCTACCGCACATTAGAGGTCTGGAGAAAGCGGAGGACATATGGAGTGCATTGGAAGATCACTTCCAAAATACTACGAAAGCTAGGAAGGCCAGCCTATGGTCCGAGTTCACAACGTTCAAAAAGAAGCCGAGTCAAAGCATCAGTGACTACGTCACTAAAATGAAGGATCTAGCAGATAGTCTTGGATCCATAAATGAAGAAGTCGAAGATCATAGATTGATAGCGCAAGTGCTCACAGGTTTGAGAGGAGATGAAAGGTGGAAACCTTTCGTACTATCAACTGAACTCTCCCTAAATCATTTTGTACCAGAGTTAAATCAGTTGCTTGGTTTGATGCTCACATATGAGCAAGACCTGAAAGGAGACGCAGACAAAGGACATAGCTCAGCAATGTATATGAAGAACAAGAAGAAAGAAAAGGGTAAGCCAAAAGACGAAGAAGAATCGAGCTCTCAGGCCTATTACGCAAGAGGGAAAGGCACTGGCAGAGGAAGAGCAAGAGGAAGAAGTAGTCAGAATACTAACAAGAAAGTCTGCTGGATTTGCGGACTAAGTAATCATCTGGCGCATGACTGTTGGCACAATCAACAAGGATCAAATCAAAGCCAGAACAGTAATAGCAGAGGTAGAAGCGGAAGAAATCAGAGTAACTTCCAAAGAGGAAGACAAAGCCAAAGAGGAGGCTACGGTAGAGGTGGAACAAGAAGTTGGGGATAGAGCCAATCCTACAACACCACCTACAACAACTACACAAATGACACACAGAATGAGAGTCATACATCATTGATGATGAACTCAATCAACACATCAGAAAATGAAGACCTAAAGGTATTTTACATTGATTCTGGATGCTCTAATCATCTGTCAGGAAACATAGAACTGATGTCAGAATTGGAAAAAGGAAGTGCGAGTCACACTGTTCAAACATGTGACAATACAAGAAACAAAGTACAATCAATCGGAAAAGTGAAATGCAAAAGTGGAGCAGATTTGCTAACCAATGTTTTGTATGTTCCAACAATACCGAAAAATCTGATCAGTGTGGGACAGATAGTCGAAAAAGGTTTTCAGGTCAGATTTACAAACAAAGGAGTATTTGTAGAAGATCCCAAGAACGGATATTATCAGATCGTTTCTGGTAAGAAAGAAGGCAGACTCTTTACCTTAAGAGTACAAGGGAACATTGGCCAAGCGCTGCTCACACATGATGAAAAGGTAATTACAGAACTTGATCTCTGGCACAAGAGATTAGGTCATTTTCACGAAAAAGGAATCAAAGCTATGATAGCGAATCAGTCTGTACTGGGATTACCGAACGTACAGAACCAACATATGATTCACAAATGCGAAGCCTGTCAAATGGGAAAAGCCCACAGGTTACCTTTCCAGAAGAAAGGATTCAAACATGATGGTGTGCTAGAACTCATACATACAGATGTATGGGGACCAACGAAAGAAGGATCAATCAGCGGGTCAAGGTACTATGTTTTATTCATTGATGATGCAACAAGGTGGATAACTCTTTATGTTTTAAAGGAAAAGTCAGAGGTGTTCGGAGCTTTCAGACATTTTCATGCATATGCTGAAAGACTCACCGGACGAAAACTTAAAAGACTGAGGTCTGATGGAGGGGGAGAATACTTCTCCCATGAATTCAATGAATATCTTTGGAATGCAGGTATTAAGAGAGAAATAACCTGCAGGTATACACCACAACAAAACGGTGTAGCAGAAAGGAGAAACCGAACTCTAGTCGAGTTTGCACGGGCTATGCTAAAAGAAAAAAATTGCCCAGATGATCTTTGGGCTGAAGCCGTAAACACAGCGACATACTTGGTAAATAGATTACCATGTACAGCCTTAGAAGGAATGACCCCTTATGAAGCTTGGTGGGGAAAGAAGCCAACACTTGATCACTGCAAAGTGTTTGGATCAGTAGCGTATGCTTATGTACCGTCTCAACTGAGACATAAGCTTGAACCAAAAGCAGAGAAATATGTATTCGTCGGATATGATGAGAAACAGATGGGTTACAGGTTATGGAGTCCTCTAACCAAACATTTTACTGTTTCCAAGGATGTAACATTTGATGAACAGAAAAGCTGGTATGCAGATCAGAGCCATACAACAAGAGATAAAAAGAAGAGAGAAAGGTAAAACAATCGTACAGGTAAACAAAGATGAAGAGGAAAGTACGTCCAGGACCGGAACAGGTATAAGGAACGAAGATGAAGACATGTACTCAGACACACACGAAGAATATGAGCTAAGAAGGTCAAACAGAGTAAGAAGACAACCGGAAAGATACTCGTATGATACATCATATATAACTCAACAAGACTATGCATATATGGTTAAAGAAGAGGAAGAACCTCAGAGCTATGACGAAGCCAAAGGCAAGAAGCAATGGCAAGAAGCAATGGAAGAAGAACTCACCGCACTGGAAGAGAACAAGACATGGGAGCTTGTTCCTAAACCGAATGGTAAGAAAGTAATTGGAAATAAATGGGTGTTCAAAATAAAGAAACTTGCAGATGGAAGGATAGCCAGATATAAAGCGAGACTGGTTATCAAGGGCTATGCTCAGATGCAAGGCATAGACTATGACGAGACGTTCAGTCCGGTGGCAAAAATGTCAACCATAAGAACAGTGATTGCTATAGCAGCATCAAAAGGATGGAAGCTAAGTCAGCTAGATATAAAGAATGCATTCCTGAATGGATATATATCAGATGAAGTCTATATGGAACAACCGGAAGGGTTTATAAGTTCCAGATACCCAAACTTTGTTTGCAGGTTAAGAAAAGCACTTTATGGACTGAAGCAAGCTCCAAGAGCTTGGAACTACAGACTCGTGAAGTATCTGAACGAACTTGGATACCAAAGTTCAAAGGCAGATGCAAGTCTACTCGTCAAAAGGACAGAAGAAGGAATGATCTACATTTGTATCTATGTAGATGACATAATAATTACAGGAACCTCACATGCAGGAATCACAGAGGTAAAGAAACTGCTAGAAAAGGAATTCAAGATCAGTGACCTGGGAAAGTTATCATAATTTCTAGGAATGGAAATCACATATACAGATCATGGTGTATATGTCACACAAGAAAGGTATCTCCTGAACTTACTGAAGAAGTTCAAAATGGAGAATTGCAGAGAAGTTTCAACACCGCTTGAAGTAAACCATAAACTCAGTAAATATAGTGGTACAGAGTTTAAAGATATGAAGAAGTATCAATCGTTAGTAGGAAGCTTAATATATGCTACGCTAACAAGACCGGATCTTAGTTTTCCGGTGGGAGTTCTCTCACAGTTTATGCATTGTCCGACAGAACAACACTGGGTTGCAGGACAAAGAGTTCTCAGATATATCAAAAGAACTATAAAGGAAGGATTATATTATCCTTTTACGTCAGATATAAAGCTCAGAGCATATAGTGACTCAGATTGGGCAGGAAGTCAAGATGACCGAAGATCAACGCACGGGTATATGATATACCTAGGAGATAAGCTGGTAAGCTGGTGTTCGAAGAAGCAACACACAGTAGCCTTATCATCAACAGAAGCAGAATACAAAGGACTGGTAGAAGCAGCAAAAGAAGTAATATGGATGCAGATGTTACTTAAAAGCATGGGTATAGATCAAAGTATACCGATCATACATGGAGATAATATGAGCTCGCTGTATCTTGCAGCGAATCCTGTGTTTCATGCAAGAACAAAACACATAGAGATTCAGTACCATTTCCTAAGAGAAAAAGTAATGGAGAAAGAGATAGAAATAGTCTACACTCCTACAAAAGATCAAATTGCAGATATTCTGACTAAGAGCTTGGATGGAACAAAGACAAACAGATTCAAAGAGATGGCAGGAATAAAAGAAAGGAAGATATATGAAAGACCGGAAGAGGTCAAATTAGTGATTGAGGGGGAGCTGTTAAGGAAACACTGACGAATTTGACGCAACAAACAAAGAGAAAACCAGAATCTTCCAGAAAATCAGTGCACAGGTGTACAGTACGCGAAGTTAGTGCGCGGTGTGCGCATAACAGAGCAGTTAACCGCGGCGGGCGCGTAAGGCGCGCATAACGCGAATTGAAGAATGACAGGGCAGAAGAGCGCCAAAGAAATTGTATATATATACAGCAAGATTTGAAGAACACAGGGGGGTGTATGCGAGAGAATAGACGATGATACACAGAGAAGAACGAGAGACAGATATAGAGAAGACGCCATAGATCGCGTATGAGTGAAGAGAGAGTTAGAAGTTCACAGAAGACGCCATAGATCGCGTATGTACAGATGAATAACACAAGCCCGAAGTGTTGGGTCTTTTCATCTGAAGAGAGATGGTAATAAGAAACTACTCACTGTAGGAGAGTTTCTGTAACTTGAGCAAGAAGAGGCCAAGCTTACTTGTACACATCTTCTCTAATCAAAAACACATGTTCATGTGGATGTCTGCGCGTAACCTTTACTTAATCTGAAGCTATTTCGTGTTACGGTAGGAAGTTCCGTTTATCGTCAACTGTCACGACTCGTTACTAAACGTGCTTCAGTACCTTCTCTGTAAACGCATGTTTCGGTGAATAACAGTTTACTCAGTAAACATATTTCAGTAATTCTCGGTCAGTTACAGTTTCTCAGAAATCAGGATTTTTCGGTAGAACAACGAAGTATAACTCATAGCAGAGTTCGAAGCTTTGTATGAGAGATAGCTCATCTTGTAGCTAGACGTCTCTACTTTAAGCTGATCACAGTTTCCGGTGGAATGAAGATGTACACACAGTACAAAAGTTAACCGGAAAGTAGCATTTTAGAACTGTGAAGTTTCCAGAAGGAAGTTCATTCGGTGAAGGAAGCTCACACACTACTTCCTTACGTCACATAAGTTCATCTGAAGCAATTACGAACAGAACTAAGTTTATTTCGGTGAAGTTCCGGTACGTCTACGGTGTCAGTCCAGTGACAGTCTGGTAAAGTTCCGGTGGAACCTGAATCGCAGAATAACATAGTTAAAGCGACGTTATTTAAGCCAAGCTACTGTTGATTACAGAGGTGTTCTGAATCACTCTAGTTTAGCATTCTATTTCGGTGGCACGGCATTTTCCGCAGGCCTGACAGAGTTCAAGCCTTGTCGCGAAACTCACCTTCAGGGCGAAAGTATTTCCGCAACATTAGACGTTAGAGCCGAAGTTTTTTCGCCAACACTTGGGTGGTATTCTTTGGTGCATCAAATATGTGCTACTATAAGGAAAGTGGGTTCCATGACATTTTCTGAAATGCGGACTGGTTAGGAGTGCCCTCCAACATTCGGGCTAAGAAGCACTATGGGCATGTGTGCCGAGTCTTCCCTTCCTCACTGTTCTTGGGAACGTCGGTTGTTCCTCGGAGTGTGAGTAGATGCCCAGTAACAGGAACACCCCCGTCACTCCTAGGCAGGTTTGGGTTGCTTGACAGTTGCATGTCATGAGGTCAGATTGTCTTGGATGATTACCTCCTATCTTTCAAGTTGAGTGTCCCTCCGGGTTGGCTTGGGCTTCGGCGGCCTCCCCTCATCGGTTTGAGTTGAGCTTCTACTTCGCACTCGAGCATGCATTTCATCGTTTGACGATTGTCCTGTGGGAGTTAGCTTGTCTACATGCCGCCGCGTGACATCCTCTGAGTTATAGACCAACCAGGAGTGCCCTCCAATGTTCTGGCTAAGAAGCACTATGGGCATGTGTGTTGAGCCTTCCCTTCCTCACCGTTCTTGGGAATGTCGGCTGTCCCTAGGACTGTGGGTAGATGCCGGGTAACAGGAATGTCCCTCGTCGCTCCTGGGCGGGTCTTGGGTTTCTTGACGGTTGCATGCCATGAAGTTGGCTTGTCTTGGACAACCACCTACTATCTTTCGAGTTGAGTGTCTCTTGGGGTTGGCTTGGGCTTTGGCGGCGTCCCCACGTCAGTTTGAATTGAGCTTCTGCTTCGAACTCGAGCATGTGTTTCATCGTTTTGAAGGTTGTCCCATGGGAGTTGGTTTGTCTACGTGCAGCTGCTCTCATGGGTTTATCTATGTGTAATTGCTCTTATCCTTTGGGTTATGATGCTTTCGCATTTCATGAAGGCCTTCAAGCCGTTTCGGTTTGGGTTATGTGCAGGCTGGCTTGTCTCGGACAACTGACCATTTCTTTCAAGTAAATTTGCTTTTGCGCGTTAAGTCGAATCCACTTCGGTTTTGGGTTGCTCAAGGGAAAAGAGTCCCATTTCAAGTCCCTCGTACTCGTCATGTTCCATGTGGGTTTGAGCCGATGGGCAGCTCCTTGGACTTGAGTTGTACTTCTTTCATTACAATGTGGGACATCACCCATAAGTTTAAGTTACCTCAATGAGCAACTCATTGATTGGCTATGTCCTCAAATTTTGAAACCGATGCCTGTGAGTTATGAGGGTTATGTGGCTCATCGTTACTAGTTAGTTCCACGTTTGATTCAAAGTGAGGCAAACAAGCTATTGATCATGCAAGTTTGTGAAGTTGGTCTCATACATGGAAAACTCCAAGACATTGATATAACACATAGATGAAGTCCCTTTGAAGAACATGCGTTGACTTTGAATCGATGACTGATCTCTGCTCCGAAATGAAGCCACTTGGAACTACTGACCATATGAAGTTCTTTTTTTAATATAAAGGAGGTTTGGCCTTAGCCTACTCTCCCGAACTTGTATTAATTAAAAGGAAAACAAAAGTACGAGTGAAGGGAACTAGTGCCCATGGGACCCCCCAAATCCCATAGAGCAAGGATAGATCTTACAAGGTTTAGATGGCATTACAAAGAAGGTTCATCACCTCTCATCACCCTCATGCAGGGCCCACTTGGGTTTAAGCTTGTTGTTGATCAGAAGGAGCAATTGATGATCCCTGAAAGGAGGGATTTCTTACAGTTGGCAATTCTTTTACTGAGGAAAAACAACACTTTCTCAATTGACTACTCCTTCGGGGGGTCACCAAAGTCATAAGCACATCTTTCCCACCATATTTTCCATAGGATCTCCCCTCTGATGGCATTCCAGAGAGTCACCGAACAACCAATCACTTCACCCAAGGGAGCTTGTTTCCAATTGATATGCTTATGAAGTCTAATTTTCTTTCCGACAATCTGCCAGAGCCTGTTGGAGTTGGAACAGGTAAAGAAGATGTGAAAAACATCTTCAGCGGACTGGCAACAATGCTTGCACCAGGGAGATGCCCCACATATTTTGCTAGCCTTTAGGTTGGTCGAGATTCCCTGATGAAGAATTTGCCGTAAGAGGACATAATTTTTGATTTCTATAAGAGGGTGCCAGATAGCCATGAACTTCATATCTCACCGGAGCCACATCCACGACAGGCACCACTTCTCATTGAGGTTGGCCTGATATACAATGTTTTCTTTGATATTTGGGATTTTTGTTAGGCAATTGTCATTGTGCCATCTGAGACCAAGCAAGCATTGCGGGTCTTGCCCCATGAGAAGATAGACTTTAGAACGGTCCCAAGCAAGACGTTTGCTTTGTAAAATATTCCATTCTTCATAGGAAATGCTGGCACTAGGGTCAATGTTCTCGAAGTTGATCCATTGGTTGGTGTCTTATTTGTAGAGATTTTTCCATTTTTTGAAGCCCTTGTTCCATAGCCTCTTGGGCCTATGAATGTTCCAAGACTCCACGATCCTGATGCCATGGATTGAAAACTAGATAGAGTCATTTTGTCTGATACCGGCCACCCACTTCCAATTTTCATTGATGCTTATGAAGCTTTTGAGTTTATTCCAACTCTTCCATAGGGATCACACCAGATTTGAGTCTTTTGGGAAAATTGGGATCAAGGAGAACAAAAGAGTCAAAATCTAATCGAAAGTGGGATATCGAAGGGACTTCCCAGCCTACGGAAACTTATAAACATGGGAAAGAATTTCCAAACCTTACTAGAGTGGGGATATGAGAAGATAACAACTTTCATAGCCATATTAAAAGATGAGTCTTTACCTTTGGTAAATGTATCTAGGCTCAAGCTATATCACAGGTACAAGAAAGAGACATTGTTTGTACATAGCTTCAATTTCACATGAGTACGCATGTAGAATAAACCCATCAATCTCCCTCTTCCGCTCCTCAGGTCTAGATAGAGCTTCTCATCACCATACTTTTTTGGACTCCTTAAGATGTTTTTTCCGCTTCGAGGTAGAGCAAACTTTGGAAGTGGGCACTGTACATCCAATGGGATGTCTCGAGTTATGGTAATCCGGGATTCCAGATTCCTTTGGTATAGTGTTTGACTTCTTTGGTGCTTTTGGCTATTTGGTGACTAGGAAGATGGAAGCACACTATAACATCCACTATGGTTAATTGGACCGTTGATCTCAAGAGCATCAATATGTCCACACCAATGCCCACCCAAGGAATGTTTTGCACTCATGATTATGCAATTTACTTACACTTAATTTCATTCCCATGTTGTCTATTGCATTAATGCTAGCCCACATTCATGCCACCAACCTAAAGTCACCATTTCTGATGCGCTATTGATCGGATCTTACAAACACATGTACACACAGATAGTACAAAAACAAAATCTCACAAAAGCATACACAAAATAGAGATAGACAAGAGACTGAACACAAGATTGGGTACAATCTTCCCCAACATACTCTGATGGACGTGTCTATCAGAGTATGTGTATCTATAGCTATTTTTCATTATGTCTTGAATAGAAGATACATGAGGGTGTCACTTCGAAAAGCATGCGTTTACAAAAATCTACTTTATTAACAAATCATGGCTTTCTAAGAGATCTACTATTTTTACAGAAATGTTGCTTTCTAAGCAATCTACTATTTTTAAATATCTTCAAGAATATCTGAATAAATCCATGCATGTTCGTGCCCTCATGATTTTTCAACTACTAAATCAAAACACAATCACATTAAAATCCTCAAGACATTAAATCCATTAACATTCCATTATTTCATAAAGTATAACAAACCCTTTTTGGAGCATAGATCCAAGATTTCTGTATAAATCACCCATTAAACATGGATAGTTTGAGCTAGTGCAGTCATCACGGTACAATGAGGAAGAGTAACAAAGAAGAATCGGAGATGATGGGACAAGTGAAGGGATCCACCTTATATAAGGATCCTTTTGTAGCTAGACACACAAAGGTAGGGAGAATGAGGGATATACACAGATACACACACACACAGACACAGACACAATATAATTTTAAAGATAGATGTAGAGCAACACACATCCACATGCATGTATCTAGCAACAAAAGCGCCAGGATATTGCTAAGCCTTAGAGCGTTACACCATCATTAGGGATTCATCGCACATTAGACATGCATAGATACATGCAAAACAAAAGTGCATATATGCATAGTGTTATCCAAAAGTAGTTAGGAGCAAAAGCAGAAGCAGTAGATTTGGGTATCTTTGGAGCAAAGACTGCAAGTAGTAGAGTAGAGAAGGTGATGAACCAAGTGATAGGATGGTTGATGGTTCAGGTTATCTACGACATGGAGATAGAAGACACCACACATCAGTGGTGATTGATCGCTACTGGCTGAGAAGGATGAAAGCTACCACCTATGCATTCCAAGAAGTGGATAATGCTTAGAAGGAAGAACTACAACTGAAGATTCAGGTGTCAACATTAGAAAGAAGATAGGAGCTACTAGATCTAGACTCTCATGCATGGAAGTCACAACAGTTAAGGCTCTGAGAGGTCTATGCACTGAATACGAATGTATTGTTAGGGAACCATAGGAATTTGAGGACTATCGACATGGTGATCCTACAGAGGGCTAGTGTCAAAGGTTATAATTCAGTGACCAAGCATGGGGGCTCTCAACTAGCTTCTACTTCTACTTACCAGGATATTATAGTGTTTCCTCCTCTCTCGGAGTCTCATGAGATTCACATAGTTGAAGATCCTCTAGGATTGATGAACCCTATCTATATATACCTATGACATCACATCAACAATAGCCTCGAACAACTTTACTTCTTATTAAATTCTATGTTGAGAAGGATTTTTACGGATTTGTAAGCTTTTCGATCAAGAAGGTTCTTTTCTAAAGCATCAGTATCCCCCATAGAACCAAAGAGCCAACCACAAGGGATACAAAGTTCACAAAACCATCCAAAGATAAAGAGTCCAAAAGTGATCAGTTTTCAATCGAACACTATTCTAAAATGGATACCCATAACGGAGAAGGATCAATTCTCATTCAACCATCGATTGATTGCATCATTTCAAGATCCAATGGATACCTCTGAACAAAGATTGCATCATGTTTGCAAGTAACATCGGAAGCCTCAACGTGTGAAAACCATGTGCCTTTGGCATAACCATATCTTTTGCACCATTCAACTCATGCATTTCCAAAGTATGCATTAATATAGGGCCACATTACACGGTCGTGCATAGACATAGTTGAGAATCCCAAGCATATGAGATGCATTTGACATATGTAAATTATTTTATTGATACTAACCTTTTTCTTCTTGTTTTATGACACTCTTCAAAAAATAGAAAAAAAAAGAGAAAAAAGAAAAGAAAAAAGAAGCGAGGAAAAGAAAGAAAAGAAAAAGAGCAGAGACAAGACCAGGTGCTCGAAGAATCTCATCAGTGAATCATCAACAAGGACATCCATCAACAACAAAAGAGAAGCGAGTGGTCAATCATCATGATGAGAGTACACCACGAAGAGTTGGTCATCAATTGACCTTTCACATTGGTAAGAATCCCCTACTTTGACAACACTATAACAATGATAGATTAAGGAAACCTCTTTGTCAGCATGCCCTTGAGCACTTCGCTCAAGATCCAATTTTTTGCACCATAATTTTTATAATGCATTAATCAAGTAAGCATGCATATGGCCACATTACAAGGCCGTGCACAAGGCATATATTTCCTTCAACCCATGCACAAACACACTTATCTATCATACATTATGGGTTATTCACAGTCGACAATTTCTCAACATTAACATTTACAACCTATTTTGAGCAACTCACAATTATTGGAAGCTCACGAATACATCATCATCCAGGATTCTGAGGAAGAAGTACATACAAAGGGATTCAACCTTGCAAAGGCTAGCAACGTCATAATGAAGTACAGGACAACAGACCCCGCACAATGTGGAAGAAAGACTAGAATTATGGATACATGATGGGAAATACCTGTCACAATACTACATGGAAAACCCACTACAACAAGGGCCTAGAACTCGAGAGACAGACTCATGAGGGGGGGAGTGTTATCACTCAAGGTGAGGAACAAGGCACAAGAACTTGTCGTAGAAGTGGACACACAAGAAGAAGGAGCAATTAGGGAGCTCCAAGAAGTGTTAGCACTCAAGGTCAGGAACGAGATGCAAGAATGTGTTGAAGAAGTGGACACACAAGAAGAAGGAGCAAGTAGGGAGCTCCAAGAAGTGTATGTCAAATTTTCGGAAGAAACCCCTACAAGAAGAGTGATTTTGATCACTAAAACCAATGTAAATATCATTTCATCTTTTTGTCGCTCCATTTTGTGAAAGTCGAGGAGTCCTCAAGCTTGAGGAGCATTAGAAGTATCTACACATATATTTTCATAATTTTTAGACTTCGTTTGAGCCCTCAAATAAGCCCTGGAACCTAATTTTTAACTAGATCAGACATTAGGTCTGGACAGGGCCAAAACTAGTCTAAAAACTATAAAAAGAGCTAGAGAGCTCATTTTTGAGGTTAGCATCTTTGAAAGAGTTAGTGGAGAGTAAATACATTCTTGAACATTGTATTTTATTGAGCTATCTTACCTTGTGTGTGTGTGTGCATGTATGTGTCTTCTCACTCACATTTACTCACTAGAATTGCTCATGATCTTCATATCCTCCTCACGTCTCCACGGATTGTAAAGGAGGTGATACTCATGCTTGAACTACAAACACTTGTTAGTTGTAAGTGAATAGCCTATGGCTAGTATTTGGCATGGCTGTTTGGGCCACATATCTCACAGCGGAATGGAAAATCTTTCTTGTTCAAGCTACTTATCTGTGTCATCTTTCTCTGATTTTTTATTTTGTTAGCATTTTCAAAATGAAAAAAAACTAGGAATCATGAGACACAAACTTACTCTTCAAATCAGCCTTTAGATCTCATTCAGACAGATGTGCATGATCCTGTGCCCACAAGGTCATTAGGTGGTTATCTTTACTTTGTCACTTTCATAGATGTTGCTACTAGAAAATTATGGGTATATCCTATCAAATCAAAGGATGAGGTATTTCCTACTTTCAAAATATGGCTTGCTTCAATTGAGATTGAAAAAGAAACTAAGCTCAAGGCTTTACATTCAGATAATGGCAGCCTTTTCTATCACTCTAGAGGAATTCATAGAGAGTTTACAACTCCTTATATCCTAGTATAGAATGGTGCAATTGAAAGGATGAATAGAACTATTGAGGATAGAGTAATTTCTACATTACATTATGAAAACCTTTCACAAGGCTTTTGGGAAGAAGCAGTATTGACTTTAGTTCATGTGATTATGTTCATATATTTAGGTATGATGTGTGTGAACTCACTAGGACCATATGGGAACTTTTTCCCCTATTTAGGAGGTTTTTTCCCTCGGCTTGTATATATGCCTATTACCCTAATGGGCAACTAATCTTTGTACATTCTAGTGCTAATACATTTGGCATAGTGTGTTGTGCTCCAAGATTCTTCTTCTTCCTTGTGCTGTTTGCGTGCTTCCGTAGATCTCAAACTCCATCAATTGGTATCAGAGCAGGCCGCCGCTTTATCTAGGGCATTGTCAAAACCTCTCCAATTATAGTCTCATAATCGCATGAAATTTGGTGAGCATACTCAAGGTGATTAGGAGCTCAAAAAAGCTTTTCTTTGTGGTGCTAAAATCGGGATCTGAGCTTGTTTCGGCCTCCAAATGCACTATCGTAGTGCTTGTGCAAGCAATTTCTTCTTTTGTGCCAAAGATATATACAAGTTTTGGTTCACAAGTATAACCATCTCAAAATCTGCTACAAGTTTAGTAAAACTCGACAGGGTAGTTCTGTTCAACTTTTTGAGATACAATCATTTTTTTGCATCAGAGTATTTTAGTCAGTGGCCATGGCTAAAAATGATGATGTATTCTGTATATTGGCTATTGAGGATAAGTTGGACAATACCAATTATCCATTATGTGCTTAGTGTTGAAAAATGTCCTATTACACCTGCAAACACAGTTGCTAAAGGTGATGTAGACAATGTTGAGGATGACGATATTCTTCATGTTCATGTTCGTGCTGTGGTTCCTATTTCACTTATTGTAGAACAAATTCATTGGGATGGCACAGATGCTCAGGCACATGCATTGATAGCCTTGTCTGTCAAACATGCTATTATTCCTCACATTCGCTCTTGTAAAGCAGCTAAGGATGCTTGGGATACACATACCACTTTATGCTAGGCAAGGAATGAGGCTCATGTTGCTTACCTCCGAAAAAAGTTGGACAGTGAGCACATGAATGAAGGAGATTTCATGGACAATTTTTTGACAAAGATCAAAGATTTGAAGGAACAGTTGATTTCTACTGATGAAGTCTTGCCTGAGAGTTCACCTGTGTAGATTGTTCTAAATGGTCTTCCCAATTCATATGAGTTTTGCTTCTACTCTTCATTTGATGATGAAAGGAAATCCAAATGCCTTAATGTTTGAGGATTTAGTCTTTGTTATGTTGTAGGAAGATCAATCTAGGTAGAACACGTCCATTATGCCTTTTGCAGATCAAGCTTTCCTAGCTAGTCAAAAGGGCAAAGGTAAATGAAGCTCTTCTACTAGTAATCAGAAATCTGTTAATTCTACACAATCAAAGAAGGATGATAGAGACAAGAAGAAAAAAGAAAAGTAGAAATTGTTTTGTAAATACTATAAATGAAATGATCATGTCATAAAGAGTTGTCCAAAAAGTGGCTGCGAAAGAGGCAAGGAAGAAAGAGGCTAGAATGGTTGTTGCAGAGGCCTCTACACCCAAAATAGAGTCTGTTAATCTTGTGTAGAATGAAGAATGGACATTTACCACTATTTGCAGTTATGAACTATCTTTTGATGAACAATGTATATCTGTAGTAGACTCATATGTTTGGTACTTTGATAGTAGGGCAACCAAATATATTACCTCGCAGTTCAGTTTCTTCACTTCACTCGAGCTTGCCCCTATGGAGAATACTGTAGTATGCACCAAAAACGCCTCTGATCCTATCATGGGAATTGTTAAGATCATTTTGACTACTACTCATGGTAGTTCTTTTACATTACCGGATGCTTTATTTGTGCCACAGATGAAGAAGAATCTATTATCACTTTTAGCTTTAGCCAAAATTGGCCGCTAGTTGTGAAATTTATTGATGAAAGTTTTATTGTTCATGATCTGTCAAATGGTGATGTCATTATTGCTTCTGGCATTTTATGTTGTGGGCTATATAAGCTCATAGCCTATGAAAAATCTGTGAATGATTCAGCATGTGCAGTACATGATTCTCAGGCTTTGTCAGATGCAAGGCTTTGGCATGCACACTTTGGTCATCTGAATTTTGCTAGTATGCTATGCCTGCAAAAATCTGAAATGGTGTCCTCTCTGCCCAAACTTGAGGCACTTGACAAACATGCCTGTGAAGGTTTTATTTTGGGCACAATGCAACGTTGCTCGTTCCCAAAAGATGATTCAGTTTGAGCTACTCAGAAATTGCAGTTTGTTCATAGTGATGTTTGTGGTCCGATGCAAACATCCTCTTTTGCAAGCTATCTTTACTTCATGACTTTCATTGATGATTTTTCTAGGCATGCATGGGTACATCCATTGAAAGCAAAGCCTGAAGTGTTTATGTGCTTCAAACAGTTTCTAGTTTTGGCTGAAAATTTATCAGCATGTAAAATGGGCACCCTCCGTTCTGATATGGGGGGAATAGATGTCTTCTTATTTTAATGCATTTTTGGCTGAACACGGGATAAAACATCAGTGTAGAGTGTCGTATACACCTCAATAGAATGGAGTTGTTGAACAGAAGAACATGTCACTCATGGAGATGGCAAGGTGTATGGTCAAGAGTCAGGCTTTACCACATAGTTTCTAGCTTTAGGCTGTTATGTGTGCAACTTATGTACTTAACATATATCCCACTAAAGCATTGTCTTTCTCAGAACCATCATCGCCGTCATCACATTAATCTGCTACTCATTATATGCTGATTCTCCAGCCCTCCACATAATACTTCAACATACTTCTATCTTCTTCACGCTCTAGTTATGGACTCCTCCAGCATTCCTGCTCCTTCCTTTCTATTTTGACACTCCAAAGCCCCTCAATGTCCTCCCGATTCCGATCAACCAAAAGCCAATGAGAGAGAGCTCTCAAAATCTGTCTCCTCCTTTTTTGTACCCACCACCACTGTTCAATATGCACTTCTCCTCCGATTCTAATGACGGTGCCGTCTTCCTCTTTTGCAAATCATGAAAGTCTTTCTCAAAATCATCATCATTGTCGTCACATTAATTTGCTCCTCATTATATGTCAATTCTCCAACCCTCCACATAATTCTTCAACATGTATCTGACTTCTATCTTCTTCACTCTCCAATTATGGACTCCTCTAGCGTTTCCTCTCCTTCCTTTTTGTTGTGATTCTCTGAAGCCCCTCAATGTCCTCCCGATTTTGATCAACCAAAAGGTGATGAGAGAGAGCTATCAAAATCTATCCCCTACTTTTTTGTACCCATCAACAGTGTTCAATATGCACTTCTCCTCCGATTCTAATGACGGTGCCGTCTTCCTCTTTTGCAAATCATCAAATTCTTTCTCAGAATCATCATCGCTGATGTCAAATTAATCTGCTACTCATTATATGTTGATTCTCCAGGCCTCCACATAAATCTTCAACATGTATCTGACTTCTATCTTCTTCATGCTTAAGATATGGACTCCTCCAACATTCCCTCTCCTTGCTTGCTATTGTGATTCTCCAAAGGCCCCTCAATGTCCTCCCGATTCTGATCAAGCAAAAGCCGATGAGAGAGAGCTCTCAATCTATCTCCTCCTTTTTTCTACCCACTAGCAGTGCTCAACATGCACTTCTCCTCCGATTCTAATGACGATACTGTCTTCCTCTTTTGCAGATCATCAAAGTCTTTCTCAGAATCATCATCACTATCGTCACATTAATCTGCTACTCATTATATGCTGATTCTCTAGCCCTCCACATAATTCTTCAACATGTATCTGACTTCTATCTTCTTCACGCTCCAGTTATGGACTTCTCTAGTGTCCCCTCTCCTTCCTTTCTATTGCGATTCTCCGAAGCCCCTCAATGTTGTTGGAGAATTCCTCTCCTAATCGTAGCGGAAAGTGTAGAAGACCTTCTCAGGATGAAGACTCTTGCCAACAGTAGAACCTTCAAATGAAAACTGGTACCAACTGAAATATCCAATGAACTTGAAACTTTGGTCACTCAAACTAGACACCTAGAGCTTTCAAATGAGATATCAAACACTCAATTTGGAGTAGATTTGAGTTGTCAACTATTTGATTCAAAACAGACTACCTGTCCACTCAGTTAGGCTGAAAACTAGACTTCACTAAAACCTGAATAACTCAGAGAGCATAAAGAATTTCATAAAACTGTTCTAGACAGAGGAAGTACTCAAGATAAGCTTTCCAAAGAATGTTTAAACACTAAATTTGGATACATATGTTGAGAGATATGACTCTCACAAGTAGACTACCCAAAAATGGGTGTGCGGCTGGTCATAGCTGAAAACTGGACTTCACTAAAACCTGAATAACTCAGAGAGCATAAAGAATTTCATAAAACTGTTCTAGACAGAGGAAGTACTCAAGATAAGCTTTCCAACGAATGTTTAAACACTAAATTTTGATACATATGTTGAGAGATATGACTCTCACAAGTAGACTACCCAAAAATGGATGTGCGGCTGGACACACTCTATGAGAGTGAACTGAACGAAATGACTCAAACCAAATGAAGTAGATACAAGGGGGCTTCCACGCCTTCTTGCTCTCTCATTGAGTGTCCTCCCTTGCTTCTTTTATAGCCAAGTGACCAAAAACTCTCATGATGAGTTTGAGAGCTCTTCTCCATCATTTCTCCACTACTTTGGACAGCCACTCCTCTTACAATTCAGATTTTGGATTTGATTCTCTTTTGAATGATTCTCTTTTGGCCTCCACTACTTGCTGAAGTAAATGCTTCTATTTTTCATTTTTGTATTTTCCTTCTACTTGAAGAAAATCCTTTTTGCAAAAATATATACGAGCTTACTTCTTTATTTTTAACACTCCCCCTCAAGCTCACATGTGAGCTTGCACCTTCAACCATATCTTGTAAGTTGATGTCGTCCTTGAACCTCTTGAGCTTAGAAGCATCGAGGGACTTTGTAAGCATGTCTGCAACCTGGTCATTAGTTCCAATGAACTTTATATCCACATCCTTGCTCAAAACTTTTTCTCGAACATAATGATAATGCACTTCTATGTGCTTGCTTCGTGCATGAAACATTGGATTATTTGTCAAGTGAATGCTTGACATGTTGTCACCATAAATTGGAATGGTCTCCACCTGCACATCAAGATCAGCCAAGAGCTTCTTAATCCACATAGCTTCACAAGTTGCAAAGGCTAAACCTCCATATTCAGCTTCTGTAGATGATAGTGCAACAGTAGGTTGCTTCTTTGAACTCCATGTGATAGGTTTGCTACCTATCATGAACACATAACCTGAAGTGGATCTTCTATCCTCCTTGGAACCAGCCCAATCAGCATCACTGAAGCCCTTTACCTGCAATTCTTCATCATATCTATAAAACAATGCATGATTGACAGTGTGCTTCACATATCTTAGCACTCGTTTGGCTGAATTTAAATGTTCACGTGTTGGAGCTTGCATAAATTGAGAAAGAACTCCAACAATATAACACAAATCTAGTCTTGTGATCGTAGCATAGATCAATGAACCTATAATACTCCTGTATGTAGTTACATCATGTAACTTCTCTCCATCATTTGAGCATAGCTTCACATTTGTGTCCATAGGTTGAGTGAGTGGTTTGCATTCACTCATTCCAAATCTGAAAAGAACATCCAATAGGTACTTTCTTTGCATTAAGTAAATGCCATCTTTCCCATAGACTATCTCAATGCCTAAAAAGTATTTCAGCTCACCAAGATCTGAAATTTTAAACTCCTTACCGAGTTTCCTTTTGATCTCTTGTATTCCTGTAACATTACTTCCTGTTATGATGAGATCATCAACGTATATGCAAATATATACCTGCTTGCCTTCTTCTTTCTTCATGTAGAGAGAGGGATCTGCATTACTTGGACTATACCCACACCTTGTGAGGTACTCGACCAATCTTTGATTCCAAGCACGTGGTGCTTGCTCTTCTTGAAGTTCACCATTGAGAAAAGCATTTTTTATGTCGAGTTGGTACAATGGCCATCTCCTTGCTGCACTCACTCCAATCAAGGTTCTAATTGTTCCCATCTTTGCAACCGAGCTGAAAGTCTCTTCATAATCGATGCCGTGAGTTTGCTTGAATCCTTTTGCTACTAGTCTAGCTTTATGCCTTGCTAGAGAGCCGTCAACATTTCTCTTTATTTTAAACACCCATTTATTTGGAACAATCTTCATACCTTCAGCCTTTGGAACTAGCTCCCATGTGTGATTGTCCTTGAGAGCTTTCATCTCTTCTTGCATAGCTTCTTGCCATTCTTTTTGTGTACATGCTTCTTCATATGCATCCGGTTCTTTATCTTTGACCACCTGTGTCATATATGCAAAATGTTTTGCAATAAAACTATCATAGCTCAGCCTTTCAATTGGATACCTTGCTCTTGAAGACCTCCTTTCATTTCCTTTTGAACATTGCTTCTTCAATCGGTTCAACTTTACCTTCGGTGTGATCACCTCTTCATACTCTTCTTCACTTGTATTTGAATCACTATTTTGGGCAGCACTTTCGGCTTTAGATCTTTCATAAGCTGATGTTGGTGATGAGGAATGACTCCTTAGCCTCCCCTTCCATGTTGAGCTTTCTCCAAGTGATGTAGAAGCTTCTGGACCTGACATTTGAGTGCTTGTTTGCTGAAATTCTTCTTGGACAGCACCTTCATCATCTTCGCAATCTTCTTCAAGAGTCTTCTCTTTCCCTTTGTCTCCAAACCATGGTCTTAGCTCATCAAATACCACATCTCGTGAGACTCGTAGCTCCTTTGTCACCGGATTGTAGCACCTATATCCCTTTTGCTCCGATGAATATCCAATAAAAATACATTTTTCGGACTTTGCCTCCATCTTTGTCCTTAGTTCTTGAGGGATGTGAACATAACACACACATCCAAAAACTTTGAGATGTGTAAGGTCAGGCTTCTTACCGAAATAAACCTCCTCGGGAGTTAGATTATGCACTCCAGCCGTTGTGCACTTGTTCATCAAATAAACGGCCGTACTAGTTGCTTCAGCCCAATAGTTTAGTGGCATCTAGATCTCGTTGAGCATGCATCTTGCAACTTCTGTGATATGTCGATTTTTCCTTTCAGCTATTCCATTTTGTTGAGGTGTGTACCTACATGTAAATTGTCTCTTGATTCCATTTTCATAAAGAAAGTCTGAAAATTCTTTGGAGAAATATTCTCCTCCTCCATTGGACCTCAAGGTCTTTATGTAGCGTCCTGTTTCCTTTTCTACATGTGCTTTAAATCTCTTGAACATGGAGAACACATCTGATTTTTGTTTTATGCAAAACATCCATACTTTCCTTGAATGATCATCAATAAAAGTGACAAAATATCTATTACCAGCCACTGATGGTTGTTGTGATGGTCCCCATACATCCGTGTGTATCAAGTCGAGGACATTCCTTGCCACATAGTTGCTTTTCTTGAATGGTTGTCGAGTTTGCTTTCCTAGTTGGCATGCTTCACAAAACTCATGTAGTCCGGCATCATTGAATCTTGGAAGACCTCTTACCACTTCATGGTTGCTCATGTCCTTGAGCTTGGGAATGTTGATATGTCCAAACCTTTTGTGCCACAAATCGATTTCAGCTATCCTCTTGTTTCCAAACTGAATATACATCACCTTTCCATGCGGTTGTTGAATGTCCAAAGTGAACATCCTTCCTTCTTTCCTTCCTTGAGCAATGACCTTGAATCCTTCTTTTGGATTCTTTATAAAGCAGCCTTTTTCATTGAAGATAACATGATATCCTTTCTCTACCATTTGTCCTACTGAAATCAAATTCTTTGCAATAGTAGGAACATGAAGAACATCAGCCAATACCTTCTTGTCTCCAAGCTTGATATCTCCAACATGCTCAATTGCGTGTTGAGTTTCATCGCCGGTCTCTACACATCCTTTTCCACTTGGAGCTTGTAGCTTTGTGAACAAATATCCTTGGCATGTCATATGGTTGCTGCAACCTGAATCTATGAACCATTTTTGGTCATCACTTCTCGAGTTGTTGTAGTTATGCTTCATGGCAAGCATGGTTTGCTTGTCTCCTTCACTTGATGTACTCGCATAGTTATTTTGGCTCCTTTGGTTGCCTCCATTCAGCCTTCCATTCTTTTGCCAACAATCATTTGCATAATGTCCTAGTTTACCACAATGATAACATGTTATACCTTTATGAGGATTGTATGAACCTCGACCTCTTCCTCTATTTCTTCCTCGACCTCTTCCATGTGTGTTGTCATTTGAGTTGTCCTTGTTGTCGTCCGAGTTGTGTTGGCTGAAATTTGTATTGTTGTAGCTTCTTCCTCTTCCTCTCGAGCCTCCTCTTGAGTTCCTTCCTCTACCTCTTCCTGCATATAACATTTGACTATGGCTGTCCTTACCTTTGTTGCCTTCTCCTTGTTGAGCAACCTGTTCAGCCACAAGATTTGGTATAATTTCGTCGAATGTTGGTAGAGGATCTCTATAAAGGATGTTTGTGATGAGGGGCTTCCACTTTTCTTCACTCCTCAAGCCATTGAGGGCCGTTTGGACGATGTCTTCCTCTTCTATCTTGCATCCAACTGATGCTAGTTGATCTCGAAGCTCCTTATCCTCAATGTATACTCACTAATGCTTTGGTTTGAGCTTTTCTTCATGTTGTTGAGCTCGTTCTTGAGTTGCATCCTCCGAGACCTTGTTGAGGTAGCATACACCTTCTCCAATGCTTCCCAAACTTCTTTGGCTGTTTCTAAGCTTTGCACATGACCAATCATAGTGTTAGAAATAACTTGTGAGATGAGGAACATCACCCTTCGATTCCTCTCTTCCCAATCAGCAAATTGTCTCCTTTGTGCCGGAGTAATGTTGGGATCTTCAAGGTCTACCGGTTGTGGATCATCTCCACTAACTAAACCCCATAAACCTTTACCTTTAAGGTAATTTATCATTCTATACCTCCAAGACTGAAAATTGTCTTTGTCTAACTTCTCAACTTGTTGTCCTAAATCAGCCATTGAAAACTTCCAAGATTGAAGTTTACCTCAAGTATGTTGTGGCGCTCTCTCTTGAATTCACGAAGCTCCCCCTTGATTTGTAGCTTTCCCTTTGCTTCAGTTTAGTTCCAATGCTTTGCCTCTTCAACCTCCAAGGCTCTGATACCAAAAGTTGGAGAATTCCTCTCCTAATCGCAGCGGAAAGTGTAGAAGACCTTCTCAGGATGAAGACTCTTGCCAACAGTAGAACCTTCAAATGAAAACTGGTACCAACTGAAATATCCAATGAACTTGAAACTTTGGTCACTCAAACTAGACATCTAGAGCTTTCAAATGAGATATCAAACACTCAATTTGGAGTAGATTTGAGTTGTCAACTATTTGATTCAAAACAGACTACCTGTCCACTCAGTTAGGCTGAAAACTGGACTTCACTAAAACCTGAATAACTCAGAGAGCATAAAGAATTTCATAAAACTGTTCTAGACAGAGGAAGTACTCAAGATAAGCTTTCCAACGAATGTTTAAACACTAAATTTGGATACATATGTTGAGAGATATGACTCTCAGAAGTAGACTACCCAAAAATGGGTGTGCGGCTGGTCATAGCTGAAAACTGGACTTCACTAAAACCTGAATAACTCAGAGAGCATAAAGAATTTCATAAAACTGTTCTAGACAGAGGAAGTACTCAAGATAAGCTTTCCAACGAATGTTTAAACACTAAATTTTGATACATATGTTGAGAGATATGACTCTCACAAGTAGACTACCCAAAAATGGGTGTGCGGCTGGACACACTCTATGAGAGTGAACTGAACGAAATGACTCAAACCAAATGAAGTAGATACAAGGGGGCTTCCACGCCTTCTTGCTCTCTCATTGAGTGTCCTCCCTTGCTTCTTTTATAGCCAAGTGACCAAAAACTCTCATGATGAGTTTGAGAGCTCTTCTCCATCATTTCTCCACTACTTTGGACAGCCACTCCTCTTACAATTCAGATTTTGGATTTGATTCTCTTTTGAATGATTCTCTTTTGGCCTCCACTACTTGCTGAAGTAAATGCTTCTATTTTTCATTTTTGTATTTTCCTTCTACTTGAAGAAAATCCTTTTTGCAAAAATATATACGAGCTTACTTCTTTATTTTTAACAAATGTCATCCCGATTCTGATCACACATCACATACGTATGCTATCACATGTTCATACATGCATTCCTACTAACATGTTATCATGCATAGCAATGCATACATTCACATATGCT
>CM035425.1:168364384-168414384 GCA_020310875.1 Ceratopteris richardii | reverse complement strand
GATGAGAAAGGATGCTCAAGCTAGGAGTATCATTTACATGGCTGTAAATGATTATCTTCTACCTCACATTAGAGGACTATAAAGTGCAACAGATGTGTGGAATGCTTTGGAAGAGCATTTCCAAAACACAACCAAGTCAAGAAAGTCCTCACTTTGGGCTGAGTTCACAGCTTTCAAGAAGAAGAGTTCACAATCAATTTCTGATTATGTGGCAAGGATGAAGGATATTGCACATAGCTTGGGAGTAGTAGATGAAGACATTGAAGAGGATAAGTTGGTAAGACAAATACTTATAGGTCTGAGAGGAGATGAGAAGTGGAAGCCTTTCATATTGTCCATAGAATTGTCACTTGATCACTTTACTCCTAATCTTAATCAATTGCTAGGACACATGCTAACTTTTGAGTAGGACATTAAGGGAGATAATGATAGGAGTGCAAGTCAAGCTATGTACTCCAAGGACAAGAAAAAGAATGGCAAAGGGAAGCAGTCAACTGATGATGAAGGAACCTCAAGTCAAGCTAACTTTACAAAAGGAAAGATGAACTTCAGAGGTAAACGAAGAGGAGGTAAGAACAAGGACAACACTAAAACTTGTTGGATTTGTGGCAGAACCAATCATTTGGCAAATGATTGTTGGTATAACAATCAAAATGGTGGAAGCAATAATCAAAGTTTTAATCAAAGAGGTAGAGGAGGCAGAAACCAAAGAGGCAACTTCAGAGGAAGAGGTGGTAGGACATCATATGCTAGAGGAGGTGGAAGAAGTTTTCAACCTCAGTCCTACAACAACAATTATTATAACTGTGCATCAGATCAGAAGGATGATATGACTCTTATCTTGAATGCAACTCATGAATCAGTAGGAGAAGATCAAAGGGTCTTTTATATTGACTCACGATGTAGCAATCATTTGATTGGCAATATATCCTTGATGACTGATATGGAAGCCATGGACATACAGTTCAAACAGGTGACAATACCAAGCATAAAGTGGAGAGCATTGGATCAGTGAAGACAAAGAGTGGAATTACACTCTTGAGCAAGGTACTTTATGTTCCTACTATTCCTAAAAATCTGATAAGTGTAGGGCAAATTGTGGAGAAAAGATATGAAGTCAGATTTACAAATGATGGTGTCTATGTGCAAGATCCAAATCAGGGATATAGAAACATAATTGCAGGTAAAAAGGAAGGAAGGCTATTTACTCTCAAAGTCCAAGGTAATGTGGGACATGCTCTATTTACTTATGGAAGTCAAAAGACGTCTGAATTAGACCTAGGTCATTTTAATGAGAGAGCTATAAAGGAAATGTCAAGGAATGATGTGGTGCTTGGTTTGCCAAAAGTTGAAGGGAAACACATGGTGTACAAGTGTGAAGCTTGTCGATTAGGTAAATCACACAAGAGTTCATATAATAAATCAGGGTACAAGTATTCAAATATGCTTGAATTGGTTCATACAGATGTGTGGGGTCCTTAAAGGGATTATACCATAAATGGATCCAGATATTACGTGTTGTTTGTTGATGATGCAACCAGATGGATTACTTTATATGTAATCAAGGACAAATCAGAAGTGTTCAAGGCATTCAAACATTATCATGCTTATGCAGAAAGGATTACAGGACAAAAGCTCAAGAGGTTGAGATCAGATGGAGGGGGAGAGTATTTCTCCAAAGAGTTTGTTGATTGTTTGTGGAATGCAGGTATAAAAAGAGAAGTAACTTGCAGGTACTCTCCTCAACAAAATGGAGTTGTAGAAAGAAGAAATAGAACTCTTGTAGAGTTTGCAAGAGCAATGATGAAGGAAAAGAATTGTCCAAATTATTTATGGGCAGAAGCTATCAACACTGCAACATACCTTGTGAATAGGTTACCTTGTAAAGCATTGGAGGGAAGAACTCCTTATGAAGCATGGTGGGGTAAGAAACCTACTCTTGATCATTGTAAGGTATTTGGATGTTTAGCATATGCTTATGTTCCTTCACAATTGAGACATAAGTTAGAACCCAAAGCAGAGAAGTATGTGTTTATTGGGTATGATGATAGACAGATGGGTTACAGATTGTGGAGTCCATCTACAAAGCAATTTATTGTTACTAGAGATGTTACATTTGATGAGAAAAGCACATGGTATACAGGGTCAACAAATGATTATGCAGATGACAAAGAAATACAAAGAAAAGGGAAGGCAAAAGTAAGTGTGTATGAAGAAGATATTGATGATGTTGATTGTAAAAGAAAATTGCAGGATAATGTTGAAGATGGGCCAAGATTTGATCCAGAATCAAATGTGGCTGAGACTTCAAGAAGTGCAGAGGTCATAAGATCCTCAAGGGAAAGGAAAGAGCCTATCAGGTATAGCTATGACACATCTTTCTTAACAACAAAAGATTATGCTTACATTGTGAAGACAGAAGATGATCCAATCACATATGAAGATGCTAAAGGTAAACAAAATTGGGAGAAGGCAATGCAAGAAGAGTATGATGCTCTACTTGAAAATGAAACACGGGAGTTGGTGCCAAGACCAAAGAATCATAAGGTCATTGGATGTAAGTGGGTGTATAAAACAAAAAGGTTTGCAGATGGTAAGGTGTCTAGATACAAGGCTAGACTTGTGGTCAAAGGTTATGCCCAAACTTATGGGGTAGATTATGATGAAACCTTTAGTCCTGTTGCTAAGATGTCTACAATTAGATAATTGATTGCTATTGCTGCTTGTAAAGGATGGAAACTATCACAATTAGATGTGAAAAATGCATTTCTGAATGGGTATATTGCAGATGAAGTGTACATAGTCACATGTAGAGATGCTCAAGGAATCAAGGAGCTTAAGAAAAAAATAGAGAAGGAGTTCAAGATAAGTGATTTGGGAAAATTATCTTGTTTCTTGGGAATGCAGATTGTATATACTCAACATGGAGTATATGTTACACATGAGAGATACTTGAAGAATCTTTTGGTCAAGTTCAACATGGAGGATTGCAAGTCTTCAACCACACCATTGGAGGTAAATCATAAATTGAGCAGGTATGGAGGTGAAGAGTTTAATGACATGAAGAAATATCAGAGTTTGGTAGGTATTTTAATCTATGCTACCTTGACAAGGCCAGATCTATCATATGCAGTAGGTGTGTTATCACAATTTTTGCATTGTCCAAAGAAGACTCATTGGATTACAGTTCAAAGGGTACTCAGATGTATCAAAGGAACCTTAAATCAAGGCTTGTATTATGGATTTACTTCTGATACAAGAATCAAAGTGTTTAGTGATGCAGATTGGGCAAGTGATTCAGATGATAGAAGGTCTACTCATGGGTATCTCTGTTATATTGGAGATAAATTAGTTTCTTGGTGCTCAAAGAAGCAACATACAGTTGCTTTGTCATCCACAGAAGCTGAATATAAAGGAATGGTAGAGGCTGCAAAAGAAGTGATAGACCTTGTTGAAGAGTTTTGGAACTGATCAGAGTACTCCAATTATTTTTGGAGACAATATGAGTTCATTAAATTAGGCAGCTAATCCTGTTTTTCATGCCAGGACTAAGCATATAGAGATTCAGTATCATTTCTTGAGGGAAAAGGTACTTGACAAAGAGATTGAAGTGATGTATACTCCAACAAAAGAACAAGTTGCAGATATGATGACAAAAAGCTTGGATGGACCTAAGCTACAGAGATTCAAAGAGATGGCAGGAGTGAAGAAGAATGGAATGATCACAATTAGTGATTGAGGGGGAGCTGTTGGAACAAACCAATCACAAATTGGTGATTACAAAGAGTTTGAAGCAAGCTTATAATCAGTTTGAAGTGAAAGAAGTTACTTGAGCAAGTAAAGAAGATTTCAGGATGATAACTTGTATATGTATGTACATTACAGGTGGAAATTCTTGTATTATGAGTATAGATAATCATTAGGATGATAAGGAGTAATGTAATAGACATGGGATAAGTCTAAAACCATATGTATATAAGTCAATGATGTAAAGAAATATGAAAGAGAGTCATTTGAAGACAAGTGTCTTAGAGATAGATGTGTAGAGAGTCTTTCTCAGAAAATTAGCGATGAGTTTTTCTCTGAATCTCTCAGTCTGATCATGTGGATAAAAAATCCTTTTGTACACATCTAATCTGGAAGCTAATGAAGCTATGTTCAAAGTTTCATAGTCTAATTCCTTTCATGCTGTGAGTATGATCAATAGGAACATGTGTATGTAAAGTTTGCAGGTAGACCTCTCAGAGTCACACACTTTTTCGTGTCAATGTTTTGCTTAGATCTCAGTGCACAGTGTAAAGTTTTTTATAAGTCAGCACTCAAAATCTAAGTTAGAAGATAAGGAAGCTATGGCTAAAAGCATTTAGCAAAACGGGATATGTGTTGTGAGAAATCAACCTTAAAAGTTACCTATGTCAAAGTTGCTTATTCAGGAAAACAGTTTCTGACATACTTTTGATCTTAAGAATCAAATTGAAGTTTTAATGATTCTTTTGAAGGACTAATGATTGATATGATTGCACAAAGGTAGCTTGGAGGTATATATATCATTATATTGAAGAAATATGAAGATATGTGCATGTAATGAAGTCAATTTTTCAAGCAGACTTCTTGAAGAAGGAAAATTCTCACTCTGAGAATTGTTCATGAATGATTTGATAAATCAAAGTAACATTTGTGTAAAGTTTGGTCTATAACTGATATAGAGGTGCTGTTAGATTAGTATAGATCAAGCCTTTGGAGATTAAGAGGTCTCCAACAATAGACACATACACACATAATGATGCATACACATACATATGCATACATACATGCATACACATACACACATAGACACATACACACACATAGAAACATACACACACATAAACACATACACACTCATAGATTCTTGGAACAATTCTAGAGTAAGCAAGAGAAGCATAGTCTAAGTGAAGCAAGAGAGGGAAGTGCAAGAGTCACCAGTGTGCGACGCAGAGAAGTGGAGTTGAAGGAGTGCATGGAGAGTGACTAAGGGATTGTGCAGAGAGTGCTAAGCTAGTCCCCCAAGGATCTCAAGGTCTCCTTGCAGTGTGCGCGTGCCGACAGAAGGTATTCATTCCTCCCCCTTAGTGGAAGCTTGGTGCAAGGTGTGCACAAGGATAAGCTTGAAGTAGGTAGAGGTCTGGTGCAGAGGAGGCTGGCCACAAGAAGACTTTGGGGTATTTGGTATTTTGTCATTGAGCACTTTGTGGGATTGTGCACAGAAGTATTGGTTTGTATTGTGCTTCAAACATTGTAATTGTCTTACTATAATCAATCGGCAGAAGCTTCCAAGGTGTATTTCATCCACTGGTTTTTTCCTTTTCTCCTACAAACCCTCAAACTCCTTGTCTAAGAATCCCCCAACAATGAGTAAAAATGTGAATTCAAATTCAAACTTTTGGCTCCCTATGATCATACTCCTATATCCTAGGAGATATTCCTTCAATCAAAGAGCTAGTTTTTTCCACGAATCCTTTTGGTAGGTGATTACAAGAGATTCCAAGTCAATTTGACTTTTATAATGAGATAAAGTGGTAATTAACCACTAGCACTAGTTCTTATGCTTCTTCACATGTGTAGGGTCTTCAAGATGTCTTTCAAGACAAATGTGTAGGCTTATGATTTACACCAAGAATGTACACGTGGATGCATCCAACTATGCCATAGGATGTGTGTTGGCACAACCGACAAATGAGGGCAATATAGATCTCCCCATAGCTTACGCAAGTAGGCAGTTGAATGCAGCAAAAATAAATTACACCACTATAGAACGAGAAGGATTAGGAATGATCTACGTAGTAAAGAAATTCAGGCATCATTTGTTGGCAAATAAGTTCAAGTTCTTTACGGATCATCAAGCATTACTGTACTTAGTCAAAAAGCCTTGTAATACAGGATGACTAATATGCTGGTTCCTATTGCTCATGGAGTATGACTTTAAAGTAGTAGTCAGGAAGGGAAAGACACACCTTAGAGTTGAACACCTCTCAAGATTAACTTCTAGAGAAGCTTCTCAAAGAATAGCTGATGAATCACCCGATGCATACCTGTTTAACCTTGAGATAGTACGAGAATGGGCTAAGACTATTGTCCCAATTCTCACATACAGACCCAAGAATCCTAGGATAAGGATCAAAGAAGGAGAAATCACCAAGTCACAAAGATATCAAATAATAACAGGAAGTATATATAAACAAGATAATCAAAAAATTCTTGCTTGTTGTGTAGATGAATCAGAACACATGAATTGATTGCAATCAGCACATGTAGGAGCATTAAAGCAACACCATTCAAAACATCGTACACTACAAACTCTGCAAAGACTAGGAGTATATTGGCCTTCTATGGAAGAATATGTCTACAAGTTGTGTAGAGAATGCCCTGTTTGTTGTGAAAGACCCCCGGTAGAACATGCCTTGTTATATCATATGTCTCTCACACCAGAATGGAGTGAACCTTTAGTGACGTACTTGAGGACATAAACATTCCCTCAAGGCATGACCTTAGGAAGACAACGAAGTCTAGAGCAAGAAGCCCAAGACTATTCACTTATTGGAGACAATCTATACAAATGAGGAAGAGATGGATACTTAAGATATTGTGTTCATGAGAGCGATTATTTGAGTGTACTAGAGACGGCACACCAAGGTGTTGCAGGAGGTCATTTTGTCCCCGATAGGATAATCAAAGTCATACTATTTGTAGGATTATGGTGGCCCACTCTTCACATGGATGCACATACCTATGCTAAGAGATGTGATGTGCGCCAAAGAACTTAGTTTCCTACTTGCATAGATGAAATGCCATTGAAACCCATGATGGGAGGACGCGCATTTTCCAAGTGGGGCATAGACTTTGTAGGACCCATTAACCCCCCTGCAAAAGGTACTCATGCTGAGTACATTATAGTTGCAACATATTATCTTACCAAATTGGTAGAGGCTAAGGCCACATAAAAGAATGATGCACACACAACTGCAAAATTCTTATTTGAAAATGTCCTTACAAGATATGGACTGCCTATAGAGTTAGTGAGCAACCGAGGAACTCACTTTCTAAACCAAGTCATTGAATATTTGTTACAGAATTTTATGGTGATTCACAAGAAATCCGCACCATATCATTCTCAGGCCAATGGTCAAGCAGAAAGTACTAACAAGATCCTTTGCACTGTATTGACGAAACTCGTGAACAACAAATGCTCAGATTGGGACAAACAGTTACATCACACTGTTTGGGCATATCGAGTGGCCTACAAGACCATACTCAATGCAACTCCCTTTCAGATGGTTTTTGGTCAGAATGATGTGCTTCCTTTGGACTTCTTGATACCCACCCTTAAGGTTGCACAAGAAGATCAGTGGATCGGCCATGAATTATCATCAAGAATAATGGATTTGGAATGATTAGGAGAAACCAAGCTAAAAGCAATAGTAGGTATATATGTAGCTAAGAAACGACAGAAAGCCTATTTCGATGCACATGTGAAAGACAAAGGCTTAAAAGAAGGATATTTAATCCTAGTGTATATGTGGAAACAACATGCAAAAAAATTAGAAAAGCGAGGTTATGGACCTATGATCATTAACAGAGTCTCGACAAGTGGAACCGTACAATTAGCCACCCTAGAAGGAGAGATAATGCCTAATTACATTAGCGTCTGTGGAGTCAAGCTTTATGAGGAACCTCTTATTGAGGATATGCTTAGAAGACTCACGTTGGCAAAGAAGTGTAAGGATGAAGAAAAGAGAATACACGTGGAAGCTCAGGCAGAAGCTATAGAACGCATTAAGAGCATGAAGCTAAGAAGACAAGGACTAGGGAGAGAACATTATAACCATCTGGAAACAACACCAAGATACCCCATGGCCATGTGTTAAGCAAAGTCAATTGCTCATCCTAGCATAGTGGATAGGAGACCATTCATTACAGTCACACTAGAGCATGACAATCCTTGCCATGAGCTCAGGGCTTTAATTGATTCAGGAGCTGGTCCCACTATAAGGACTCAAGAATAGAAATGTGGCCAATTGAGGCATACCTCATAGGGCTAGGAGGCATGGAAACCCCTTGCATGGGTGAGGTGGACCTTCCTATCCTCATACACAAAGTGACCATGATAGTGAAGCTCCTAGTGTGCCGTGATGATGGCGTGATAGAACCCCTAATCCTTGGCAAAGATTGGCTATATGATCACTCAGTGGACATAAATCTTATACAAGGCTCCTTGCAGATTGGAACCTTAGACCAACAACGAGTGATACTGCTTGACTTCCCTAATAGCACTCTACCTGAGGTATGTAACCCTAGACCATATGAATTGAATGCAACGGAGGACAAGAAGATCTTTGGCCAAATCCCTCGACTAAGCACGATCCTTCCAAAGTCAACCCATGAGAGCTTGGTGATGGATAGTTGCCATACAAAAGAATGTCAACAGATTTTCCCTTGGTCTTCCATCAGCAGTCAGGTGGGTTACATCAGTGGTCAGGTGGATTGCATCAGCGGACAAATGGGCACAAGAGCCTGCAGTGCCCATCCTTCCACACTTACTACGGACTGGCCTATATCTATAGTATAGAATTCCATACTTCCTAATGGGCAAGTTTCACAAGTGTTGGACCTCCCGTATTTTCCAAAGCAGAGTGTCAACCTGACCTCTCAACCCCAACCACAAAGAACTCACCCACGATGGAGGAACCCAAACCTACGACCATACCAGGCAACACACAGAAGGTAGCAATATCAACATCACAAAGCAAGTAGCATGAGACAAGTATGGGTGCCAAAAGGACAGAAAACACCAACAATTTTCAGCAATGTAGTCAATGATAAGCCGAAGTTTCAACAGAATCAGAGGCCATATCCAACATCTCCTCGACCTTCTTCTACAAGTACGAACATTTGACAGATTTGGATCGCCAAGCAGTACTTAACCAACTGACCCACACCCACGCAGATTTGGGTACCTAAAAATGTATTATAGCTCAACACTCAACCCATGTAACATATAACCCTTAGAAATCTGTTCACCCCTCAACATCACAACATCCAATATCACCTTTTGTCCCGCTGCAGAGGCATACCACCCACTCAGCAACCCTTAGGAAATGGATATTGAAATGTATCTAGAAGTCCTCTCATGGCCAATTATATAACACCCCGACTAACCTTCATCCTTGTAACAATTCACTCACAACTAAACTTTGTATAAACTCACTTGTAATAACATTTCATCTCAAGCAATGTATGCACTATCTAAAGCATGTAGGTGTCTAGTGACCTGCATTAGTTTTGCAAAAATCATTCCATAAACCACCTCACAACACGTAGCTACAGGGGTTACACATCGGTTATGGAAACAGATTGCGGTCTTACTTTAATGGGATCATGATTAATTTCCATACTAATGTGATAATCTTTTGTAGTAGATCTCCTTCACATTCGCATCACTCGTCATGCAGAAAAAATGATCATCTGAAGCTGGCCCCAGTGCACTTGTGGTAAATTTGGGCAACTTACTAGCTGAATCACATCCTACGATACAACCGACAGAGTTTCAAGGCTTCTCGAGACTAATGCCGATTGATGATCCTCCTATGGGATACATTGAAAAAGTTCATTGCAATTCTCATTGGCTCCAAGGTCTAGCAGGACCCTTGGTGAACGTAGACTTTATTTTTTATGCCATGTTGACTTTTGAGAATATTAAGTGGGGAAAGTATCAATTTTTCTCCAGAGAATTTGAAGCACTTCAAAATTCAGAAAAGTTAAAGCATGTTTGGGCTAGAGCAAGCTTTACAGAATACTTCAATGATCCATTGCCCAAACCTGACTTTTATAGATGCTACTATCTGGTAATTACACTTCAGGCCTCCGAGAATAAGGACTTGCTGAGAACTTTCATTCTTCCATCTTTGGTAAATGACCCCCCGTTCAAGAAATTTTATCTTTCAAAAGATCTGATTCTGGCGGCAATTAAGATCCACGCAACTCACACCCCGACAGAGTGCGAAAGGCTGATTCCAAAGCCAATGAAGTGTGGGGATGTTGTGAAATGGGAAGACATTTCGGCCATTACATCGGAACTCTCTAAGAGGTTACGCATATGTCTGCAACATTTTGCATTCCCAGCTCAAGATCGCTTCACTATTCCCCACAAGCGTATTTGGTTCAGATTATACTTAGCTTGTATTGGGCCCCAAACCATAGAGCTCGCTAGTTGGATTATCGAGCAGTTATATTTAGATTAGCAACGATGGGAAAGAAAACATGTCATCCACAGTTGTTGCGCTCTCACTCGAATTGTTTACATGTGTTTGGTATACGATTTGACTATCGAACGCGCAATGACTAGCGAAGAATTGAAAGCATTCAAAGGGACCGCCAATAAGGCCAAGAAGGCCTTAAAAGCTAGCAAGGGATGGGAAAGCAAACACATGCGTGGATCTATTTCTTGTTTGCAAGTTCCATAGTCCCCATCACCTCAGCCGTCCCCACAAAAGTCTCCTACGGAACCCCCCGCATTTGTACAGCCTATCCGTATATGCCTTTCACGATCAGTTATCACAGAAGGCACTATCAACACTGTTACTTCTCAAGCAACCATAGTTCAGGAACCTACCACTACAGCCGGTGACCTTCCCACCACCATCGGTGTGGAAGCATTCACTTTCCCTATACCCAACTTGGAGGTAGAACCAATTAATACCACCTTTGACTTTGAAATGCATGATGCCTTATCCAGCGAATTTCAATTTTTAGAAGGGCAACTTTTCTCACAAGAATATGAATGTCTTAGTTATCCTACCAAACCCCCTGATCAACCACAAGAGCAAGCAGTCTCCAACTCAGAAGAAGACAGAACAGAAACTGACAATGAGGATGGTGATGATGAAGCCAGTCAGGACAGCCATGACTCTCAAGAGGACTGGCACCTTTGAATTGCTGCCTACACTTTGGCAATCAAGACATTATGCCACACCATGCAAGAAGTTTGGGCACACAAACCACTCTCAGAAGAAGAAAGTCAAGCGATTTTAGAATAGGAACTTGCTACATGAGGATTCGAAGAAGCTTACATTCAAGGCTTCAGAAACCAATGAAGCCCTATGATATTTGCAACGAAAGCGAGTACCAAAGTTTGACCCACGATGAATCTATTTGCTATCCAAACTAGGTCAGTATATTCGTGTACTCACGGATGCCCAATCTTCACACCAGGCTAGGAAAGCATGACTCATTTCGGAAGACTCTCTTGAAGAAGCGACCATAGTCATCGACTCCCTGCCTCATCCTTCTACTGTAACTACCACTACCACCATCGAAGTACCCTCCACCCCACCTGCTCCTCTTTCACCTCCCACCCCACCAGCTCCTCTTGTACCCCACCTCTCCTATACCATCCACGTACCTAGCAAGTACTTTAGCCAAAACCCTTGTTGTCTCAACCCCTCACACCCTTCCCCCACCCATTCCACCTATCCTTCCCCTTTTAGCTACTCATATTTTGACCAATCCATTTCTCACTTCATCCTTTCCTTCTTTTCCCATCCCTCCAAGACCTCTATTTCCATTTCCCCCTCCAATGACCTTCTCACTCGTTTCACCTCCCTGCCCCACTATATTCCCGCTCTCCTCGCCTCTCCACCAAGCAGTACGAGAAACCCCCTCTGTAAATTATTCTTCAACCTTTGTAAATCCTCTATTTACACCCACTCAAGCACCCACTCTCACACCACTCTTTTTCATAGTCACTGCACTTGACACCACGTCTAATGACATGGACATTTCACCACCCACCGCACCATCACTCACCTCATCCATTTCACCACCCCATTTAGGCACGCCTCACTTCTCCATGGTCATCACTGCATCCACTTTCCCATCCCTATTTCCACTTCCCCTTGCATTAATAACCACAACCACAGCATTAATATTGTCACCCACGATCGACACCACCTTCCGCCAAATGTTTTCTTGCATGACACAAGTCTGAGATGAATTCGCATCTCGTGGGACCAGCTACCAGACACTAGAGCAAACCACTACAGATTTACAGGTGAAATTAAACTCATTAACCATTAAGAACGCCTCACTTAATGCGTGATATCAAGAGTTATGTGAAGCCTACCATACGCTCGAACTACAAAG
Source organism: Ceratopteris richardii (assembly GCA_020310875.1). Lineage (NCBI taxonomy): Eukaryota > Viridiplantae > Streptophyta > Polypodiopsida > Polypodiales > Pteridaceae > Ceratopteris > Ceratopteris richardii. The sequence goes on along the minus strand of CM035425.1, from coordinate 168,402,207 downwards.
CAAACAAAAGATGAAGGAAGCAATTACAGATATCAACAACTTGTTACGGGCTCAAACGATTAGAAATGTGACACTCACTCGAAACATGGGACTGTTACGATACCACCTCACCGTGGCCAAGGAAGAAAATCAAAGATTGGAGGAATAGAACAGAGAAAATTTGGAAGGAGCTCTCAATCAACCGGATGAACCTTTGAGTCCCAGCTGCTTTGCCATACCATCAGAATCTATGAAGATATTATTGGAAGATCATGCCAGACTCTTAGAAGATTATGACAATATGAATGAGGCATATCAAAAGCTACAAGACGACCATAAAATGCTACTCTTGGGAACACCAGCGCAACAACCACCACCAGCCCCTGAGACCATACCTCCAGAGATATAGAGGAACTCAATGCTTTACGTGCTCAGGTACTTACTCTTCAAGCGTAGATTATTGCTTTCTCTGAGCCCCCTAGGCCTGATTCCCTACTTGAACCCCCAACTGAGGAAGAAACTGTGTCTAAGCCGGTGGAGGAAACCTATGAAGAAGCCTACGAACCACAACCCATCCCAGGCAGACGTGTCATGGCTGAAGGCCAAGACACCTTTGAACTCCCTACCCCCATATGGATGAAGACTGTAGAAGAACTTGGATAGACCCACTCAGCACAGGTGGAGGCACAATTACATGCCATGACTATGATAGAGGAACACATTTTACAATCACCTTACTTTGCCCACTTGGCCCCTCGAAGGTATATCTCTAGCCATGAACTTCAATACAAACCGTATTTCATGCTAATGGCAGAATATCAATTGGTGATTGAAAAGGAGACGGGAAAAAAACCATCACATGCCACTCAATTTGAGCCTGACGATTTTCCACCGGAAGCACAGAAAGGTGAAATCTTTCAACCAACTTGGTGCTAGGAGCTGTTACAAAAATATCCAAAAATGATGAGCACATGGGCCAAGGCACCACTTCGTTTGAAGTATAACCCATGTTGGGGACCTATGTGAAATGCCGCTTATGGAAGGCATTCGCAATCAAAGTTCAGAATAATAAGCAGTGCCAAGACTGGCTTAATTATCCTTATTTCACCCCACCCCGTGGACCACCCATAGTCAGATACATGATGTCCACGATTCGCCATTGGCTTCCCCACTTACACCACATGGATAATGTTGCTGCACATATGACAGTGAAAATATTTGATATGATGTAGATTGTATTTAAAATCTTTCGTCATTTCAAGGCACCGCACGTTAACACCCCAGGATTCGAGCTTTGGGTGTGCTATGCTTGGCACTATCGCATCAAGTATTAACCGGCCTCCTATAAAATGACATTTGAAGAGTTGTTTACTACCGGATTGGGAGTACCATTCTGAGGTTTTCATAAGCAGGCCCACACACCTACTCCAATTATTTGCTTGTGAACAACTGGTGTACTCAACACACTACTGACTTTCACCATCAGATGAACCTCAACCCATAGATTGGGAAAAACATGAAGCAGATCTTGCAAGAGATATTCACATTGTGGAGCACACCCTCGCTCATGACCTCCTACAAAACCATATCTGATAGACCCCACAACAAGGTTCTATCGAGGACGACAAAAGTGAGAGAGAGGGGGTGTTGGTAGTAGCCAAAGGCATAGACGACGAGGAAGTATGTGAAGGTGGATTACAACAAAGTAGTGGGGAGCCAAGCGGATTATTTTTTCAAAAGAATTATGTTATATATTTCTTTTTCAAAACTCCCAATAGTGATTTTCATCACTCTTGTATCATATGTAACATAGAACAACCACTTTTGTAATTATATGCTCCATTTTGTGCAAGTCAAGGAGTCCTCGAGCTTGGTGAGCTTTGATAGAAGAAGCATACCAATTTTGGCTATTTTTAGATCTCGTTTAGACCTTCAAATAGGGCCTAGAACCTATTTTTTAACTATGATGATCACTAGATGTGAAACCGGTCAAAACTAGTCAAAAGACTATAAAGAGATCTAGAGAGCTCATTTTTGAGGTTAGTTTGTATGAGCAGAGAAGAGCTTAGAGCTATTTTGAGTTGTAAGAGTGATCTTGAGTAATAGAATCTACTTTCAACCTTCCATTGTGTCTTGCTTGTCCCTTCCTCATGTGTGTGTGTGTGTGTGCATCTCTATGCTTCTCACCTTCACTCTCATTACGTCTCACCTTCACGATCTTCATATCACTCCTATCTCTTCTGCGGATTGACATTAAGGAGGTGGAGCTTCTTAACGTGGTGCTTACCATTGTACTAGAGCAACAACCTCTGGCTAATTATCTTTTCTAGGATCAAAGTTGATTTCATGGTCATTAAAGAAACAAACAACTATGGAATTGTCATCACCTGAAGCTGAATATAGAGGCCTAGAAAATGCAACACAAGAAGCAATGTGGTTAAAGCCACTCTACTCAGATTTGGGGCTACATACATACACTCCAAGGATCTTTGGAGATAACACTAGGTCACTTCATTTGGGTGCTAATCATGTATACCATGCAAGGACTAAGCACATTGAAGTGCATTATCATTATGTGAGAGAGAAGCTACTTAGCAAGGACATACAAGTCCTATGTATCAACCAACTTGCAATGTGCAGATATGCTAACAAAATCTTTGGATGGAACTAAATTGAACTCGTTGAAGATGATGATTGGATTGCACCAGATTATAGAGAATTGAATCCCAAGCATATTAGGCTTGAGGGAGAGCTGTTGGTGCAATTACTCCAAGCTTAAATGCTTGATCATTTATCCTAAGGCTGCTATGTGCATTCATGTATTAAGCACATGAATGATCTCTTGTAAAAGATAGATTTTTTACTTCATGCAAAAGTACATAGAAGGAATAACTTCAATTATGAATACTTAGGAGAATCGTTTTGCAAATTATTGGTGAGGTAGATGGAGATTGAGATCCTAAATTCTAGAGATACATTTTTATAGAAGTTTGAATTTCAAATTAAAAAAGATCTCCAACTTTAACTATAAAAGATGACTCCAAAAGTCATGTATGGGCAGCCCGATTTGAAGAGATTTATTTGTGCCAGGGATCAAGAAGAATCTGTTATCAAGTTTAGCTTTAGCCAAGATTGGCTTGGTTGTGAAATTTATTGATCACAGATGTACTTTTCATGATCTGTCAAATGGCGATGTCATTATTGCTTCTGGCATTTTATGTCATGGGTTATATAGGCTCATAGACTATGAAAAATCTATGAATGATTCAGCATGTGCAGTACATGATTCTCAGGCTTTTTCGGATGCAAATCTTTGGCATGCACACTTTGGTCATCTGAATTTAGCTAGTTTCCTATGCCTACAAAAATCTTAAATAGTGTCCTCTCTGCCCAAACTTAAGGCACCTAGCAAACATTTCTGCAAAGGTTGTATTTTGGGAAAAATGCAGTGTTCCTCATTCCCAAAAGATCTTTTAGTTTGAGCTACTCAGAAATTGCAGCTTGTTTATAGTGGTCTGTTGTCCTACACAAACATCGAAACCCTAACAAGAGTGGACATATGCTATGGAGTAAGTACATTAAGTCAATTTATGTGTTGAAGCTCAAGGTCAAGGACAATGCATGGAAGCGCATCAAAGAAGTGGAAACACAAGAAAAGCGAGCAAGTAGGGAGCTCCAAGAAGTGTATGTCAAATTTTCAGAAGAAATCCCTACAAAAACAGTGATTTTCATCACTCAAACCATTGTAAATATCATTTCATATTTTTGTAACTCCATTTTGTTCAAGCTGAGGATTCATTGAGCTTGAGGAGTATTAGAAGTATCATCCTACCAATTTTCATAATTTTCAGATGTCAGACACTAGGTCTGGATAGGGCCAAAACTAGTCAAAAAAGTATAAAAAGAGCTAGAGAGCTCATTTTTGAGGTTAGCTTGTGGTAGATTTGAACTTTTGTAAGAGAACTCTTTGTAATAGAAAGCTTCCATTGTTCCTCTCTTTGATCTTACTGTGTGTGCGTGTGTGTATGTGTGTGCATTGCTTGTGTGCTTTCACTCACACACTTATGCCTTCACTTGCTCAAGGTCTTCATACCGGTCCTCACGTCTCCACGGATTGACAAGTAAAGGATGTGGTGCTTATGCTTGAGGTACACCAAATTTTGGCACCGAAGCCAGGGAGAGACCTTTGAGGATGAGCATTGTGACGGTAAGATCGTAGATTTACGATGTTGGAAGGTAAAAAATAGTTATTTTTTGTTATTTTTCTGATTTTTCTTCTTCATCTTCATCATCGTCATCATCTCCATCTTCTTCCATCTTCATCTTCATAGAAATTTCTCGTTGTTTGTGCATTTTCACCATTTTCATAACATTTTTCATGCATTATTGTGTGAGAAGGAGTTACGAAGTGCAAGGGAGAGCAAGCATCTGTGTTTTTTCAAGATTTTCTGCACATACTGAGCTCATGATTGCTCAGTGCTCAAAAATTTGAATGCCAAAGAACGTGATTCTGACTGAAAATCGCGATTTTCATAAAATTCAAATTTTTTCAAAAAAATATGATTTTCTATTTTCCGCCTAAAAGCTTTCTGAAAAGAACATGATTCTGAGGTCATTCTCAGAATCGCGATTCTCTGGTTATGCTCAAAATCGCGATTCTCTAAGTTTTTCAAAAACATGATTCTCTAGTCATTTTGAGAAGCGTGATTTTTTGACGATTCTCAAAAACACGATTCTGAGGCAAAATCATGATTTTTATATCAAAAAACACGATTTTGAGCGAAAACACGATTTTGGGAAAAAACACAATTTTCAGTTGGATCAAAATTGCGATTTTCACAAATCACGAATTTCATCCAAAATCGCAATTTCCACGATTTTTAGAAAACACGATTTTCATTAAGGTACAAAATCACGATTTTCAGTTAAAAATACGATTTTGAGCAAACACGATTTTCACTCAAAATCACGATTTTTTGATCATTCTCAAAATCGCAATTTTCAGGCAAAAAACACGACTTTAATCAAACATGATTTTCATTCAAAATTGCGATTTTCTCATCATTCTCAAAATCATGTTTTCACGATTCTCACTCAAAATCGCATTTTTTGGGGATTGCTTAGAATCGCGATTTTCATAAGTGCTCAACATCGCGATTTTCATGATTTCACAAAATCGTGATTTTTACGGTTGCTCAGCATCGTGATTTTCATGATCCCTCAAAATCGCGATTTTCACAAGAGCTCAACATCTGATTTTCAGACCCCCCAAAATCATGATTTTCACACAAAATCGTGATTTTTCCAAAAGCTCCTTTTTGTCTGTTTTGACCCCCAGGAGCCTGATTTGACATAACTTTTTCATCAAGTGGACCCTCATGTGGGACTAGGAAACCAAGAGGGCTCCAAAATATTTTGAGCAATATAAAGGGAAATTTTGGACTCCTAACCAAGGCTTATGAACCTGAGATCTGGTAGACACCTAGGAAAGGATAGAGAAAGCATTAGATCTTCTAAGGGAAGTGTCAACCATACAGCTAAGTCTTGGGCACAACAACTAAGTGGTTGCCCTTACGTACTAAGCTCTGACACAAGTGACTCAAAAATGTCTTTTAGCATGGGGAAACTTGCAGGGGGCTCAAGTACTACCTATCTACAAACACCAGAAGGTCCATATAAGACACAGTCGGAATATATTCGGACCAACCGATTAGGTGCTCACATCTATGAGGATGGCCTAAGGCAATCAATGGTCCAACTCAAAAATCTAGATCAACCCTTTGGACTTGAACACCCAGTAGTCAAGTTTGAAGAAGGTTCATACATTGATAAGGAAGGAACCATGTATGTGGTCACCAACCTACCAGATAGGACATATGAGTTTGGAAACATCATTCCTGAGAGTGAGATAGGAGACCTAGAGCAAGGAGATGTAGGAAGAGAACCCAAGACTCCTAAAGGTAAGTCAATTCTCACCAGAGTGATCACTCTAGATTGGATCCCTCAAGACAACAAAAGCATAGAATTATTCTTAAATAGAGAAATGGAGGAAGCCTTTTGGAGATTCAAGCCAGATCAACCTAGCCAATTGGGCATAGTCATCATCTACGAGTTCAAGGATCCGGAGACACCAGGCAAAGTTCTCTACCTGGATAACACGTCAGAGAAAATGTTCTTGGTAACTGAACATGATAGACATGCATATACTTGGAAGAGTGAATTGATTTTCCCTCCACCAAGATCTAATGTTTCCCATGGCCTCCAAGGAGCAGGATCATCTCAAGCTCATGACGCCCGATGAGAAAGAACAAGAGAGAGACCTGAGGTAAGCTTTGCACACAATGTGGGTAGAGATAGATCAAGATTTGAGGGTGAAAGACCTGAAAGAGAGAGACATTGAGCACATAGGCATCAAAGAGATGAACACAATTTTCCATTGCCTAGACCCTGAGAGTACCCAAGAACCCTTAGACCCTCTCAAGTGGTCAAGACAATGAAAAATTACTTTGATGGTTTAGGAGATCCTTATGATCATGTAGCCGAGTTCAAACAAGTGCTAAGAGCTGAACAGGTTGAGGATTTGTGCACCCAATACGAGGCATTTGGTTTGACTCTTAAGGGCACTGTAGTAGCTTGGTTTCAATCCCTAAACAGTCACAACTATTGCGATATAGGTCAACTGCTAGAAGCATTCATTGTAGATTTCTCCAAGAGTGTCATCAAGCACAATACATCATCCCTGTTCCACAGCTTCAAGCAAACACGCCAAGAAACAATGCCACTTGCAGGAAGACGATTTAGACAATACATAGAAAGATGCCCTGTGGTAGAATTTCCGACACCAGCCAAACAAGTGGCTTTGTTTTTAGATGGCTTACTAAGCACAAAGTTAAGATCATATGTGTACTTGAAAGAACCTAGATCCATAGAAGAGTGTGTACGGATGTGCATTGACATAGAAGATAACTTGGGTGAGGAGTTAGGATTGTCCAAGCTCTATAAGGATTCTGATAGTTCTACTAGTCATACTTCGAGAATCTCCAAGAAAATAGAAGAGATAGCTGAGCAAGTTGGCAAGAAGCTAGGAGTCCAAAATAGATAAACACCAAGGGTCATCTCATTGAACTGGTGTTATACTTGCGGAGGCAACCACATGGCCAATGTGTGCCCAGTGCAAAACTCGAACATAAGAGAAATGAATGCTCCATATTGCACTATCGAGAGGAAATGCACAAACCATACGTCTCAAGATTGTCCCTACAATAGGTAGGCTGTTAGACAAACTTATCAACAACCCTACCAATTAGGTAGGTATGAAATCCAATACCAACAACCATATTATAGACCACAACAACAATATTAGGCACCATATAGGCCACAACCAGTCCTAGGAAACCAACCACCAGCTCCTACCAACATGATTCTAGTTAAATATGCAATGGTAGAGGAGAACCCTAATAAAGCATTGGTGAATATGACCCCTTTTGTCTAAGAAAATGATCCTCATGCTCAAATTTTTGACTATTCCTATGAAGATAGCCCACATGCTTATTACATAGAGTCACTAGAGCATAGTGAGACTTATCCTTACCAATATGAGGCACCACCTATGGAACCAAATTGGGAGCGAGAATACTCCAATGTCTTGCCCTAGGCCCCAATTGAGGCAAATAGACCACAAGGCTCTAGAGGACCATGTTTTTGATGTCAGGGTGACCATTTCATTTGTGAATGCCCCCATTCACCAACTCTGACAAGGATAGAACATCACAATACAAGTCTTTTGCCCTGAGTGCGGCAAAGAACATCTTCCAAGAGATTGTCCAAGAAACCCCTCTAGTGCACCCAAGGTTACACCCATTAATGTGGTGGGCTTAGTGGTGGATTCAAGTGCCAGTAGCAGTAATGTGGCTCCTATACAAGTAGTCACTAGGGCATAAGCCTTGAAACAGTGTAAGCCAGTTGAACAATAAGAGTCAAGTGAATCAGGAGAGCCTAGTAAGTGCAAAACAATAACATGGAAAGATACCAAAGAGAAGGCCAATCGCAAGTGGAATAAAAAGCTATCGGAACTAGAAGAAAGCTTGAAAGCAGCAAAAACAAAAATAGAAGACATTGCATCTCAAAGTTCCTCGCATGCCAAAACTCCATCCACACCACCTCATCCCACCCCACCACCTATAGTAAATAAACCACAACTAGGGTCTGTTCTTGCAGATCCAACCCTAGAAGGCTTGGACATGATGTTCAAGGCCTACTAGGATCGACTTCAAGAAGGGCCAACAGCGGCAAACGTAGACAAGAGTTACCCTAGCATCGACTTAGAGACAGAATGGACAAAAATGTGCCTAAAAATGGTACTAGCTTAAGCTATGTTTGAGACTAGTCAAAAGTTCAATGAGACAAACTCTGTCAAACTGGATTTGCATTTCTAGGGTTTGCTAGAAAGATTAGAGCAGTTGGTAAACAAGCCACAGGTTTCTTTACCTCCATAGGCTCAACCAGTTGTTGAAAGAGAAAGTTCACCACCAAGGGAAGCTTATGTTCCTAATTCCACAGATGTTGGAACACCTCTTTCAATTCAAGAATACTCTCAAGAGTTCTTGCGGGAAATACAAGAGGAGAAATGGGCCAAAGAGAAGGGTAATCCCCCTCCTATTCATGAGATTGATGACCTTCATGATCAGTTTCCCCAAGACATTCCATCTATTTACGGAGATCAAGCAGAGCAACAAGAAGACGAAAGATTAGATTTTGAATCTAATACTTTAGAAGATTTGCCACAATTCGCAAGCCCATGGGAATCTGAATCTCTTCATATCAGAGCTCCCACAAAGTTGGTAAGATATGAAGACTCACTGGTTCCAAGAAATATTGATGTCGTGAAGAACACTAAGGTTTAGTGCCATCTCACCGTAGAAGAGCTGCTCAAAGTAAAAGCTGAGCTATGGAATAATGTGGCAAATCAAGTTCCCGAACTCGATTCCAATGTGTCAAAAGCAGACCCTAAGCAAAAAGTACCAGAGATACCTCTAGAAAAAATAGGAGACATGAGTGAAGGTGAAGAAGGTAATACTTATCTTCCAATCACCTACCAAGGTTACACAACCAACGCGATCATAGATTTAGGTGCAGGTGTTGCAATTGCAACCACCTCCTTGTGGAAGCAATGGGGCAAACCCGCATTAAGACCAACTAGAATGAAGCTTCAAATGGCCGATGGCCATGTTCAAAGACCTCTAGGATTGCTAGAAGGGATCACTCTAACCACTTGTGGTGTAGAGTTTGAGCACACCTTTGCTATATGTGACTTTGGCAAAAATAATGTCTACGAGATGATCCTAGGAAAACCCTTCCTACGGCAATTGTAGATAGTACAAGATTGGGGAACCAACTCTTTGTACTTACAACACTTAGGGGTCACCACCAAGGTCAATCTAAAGGACTATACATTTAGAGACGTACCATCCCTACAGTGGAATCCTATCCACAAGGTGAAAGAAGATTCAATCTCTGTGTATTCTGGAAGTTCTCCTTATCCATCTTGGATGCATGAAGATACTCACTTGTGGATGTGCAAGGTTGTAGAGGAAGAGGAAAAATTCTTAAAAGCAAGAGAAGAAGGAACTTATCAAGGAGAAAGAACAATTAGAGACCAGCGTACACATCGATGATCTTTCCAGATGAGGAATTTGAGCCTCATGGTTGGGCTGAAATCTTAGCCACCATGGACATTGCGGTCAATGAAGAACAATGGACGCCTCATTGTGATGAAGAGGGTTATGATATCTCAGTGTTCATGTGTCAGCCCTTGTTAGAAGAGTATGACCCTAGTGATGTCATAGAAGAGGAAGAGGACGATGATGATCTAGAGTCCATTGTGATGGATAGTTGCTTTACCTTGGAAAAACACTATTTAGAAGATGTAGGAGTGTTTAACCAAAAAGAAGAAGAACCTCTCACAAGCATCAAAACTGTAAACTCCAAGGAAGGAAGTGAGGGTAGTCAAAAGAAAAAGAAAAGAAAAACAGTGAAACAAGAGGAGGAGTCATTGTTCAAAGTACCAGAAAATTTCAAGAAATATGAAGTTGAAGACCGAAAAATTTTTGGTACAAATGCCTAAGAGAGAGGCCACCACTGGAGAAGCTTATGATAATAAAGAAAAGACCAAAAAAATTAGTAACCATTGAAGGAAACGAAGAGAGATGTACGTACATAGGAGAAGACCTAAGTGTGAAGAAGAAATAGAGCTTGTAATTTTATTAAGGGAATATCGGGACGTGTTTGCATGTCACTATAGAGATTTGAAGGGAGTAGATCCAAAAATTTGCTCTCATACAATTCCCATGACTGTTGATGCCAAGCCCACCAAACAGAAGCCCTACACATATAATGACACTTATGCAGCTAAAATAAAAGAAGAAATTGATAGGTTGATTGAAGCTGTATTTATCTATGAGATTGAGCATACTGAATGGGGGTCCCCCATTGTAGTGGTGCCCAAGAAGAATTGGAAGTTGCGAGTGTGTATTAAACTTAAAAAAGTTAATGCCGCTACTATTAGAGATAACTATCCGCTTCCAATTACTAAACATTTATTGGAGCGTGTTGCAAGCAAGGACGTTTATAGCTTTCTTGATGGATTTTTAGGTTACAACCAAGTAGCCATTGCCCCAAAAGATCAACACAAGATGACTTTTGCCACAGATTGGGGAATCTTTGCATTTCGTGTGATGCCATTTGGGCTCACCAATGCACCTGCAACCTTCAAAAGGCTCATGTGTCATGTGTTCAAAGAGTTCTTGCGAAAGAGCTTAGAGGTATATGTGGACGATTTATGTGCCCATTCCCAAGAAAGAAGATACCACATCCCTAAGCTCAGACAAATCTTCAACAAGTGTAGAGAATATCGAGTGTGTCTAAACCCAAAAAAGTGTGTGTTCATGGTGCATCAAGGTAAAATGTTAGGTCATATTGTTTCTAAGAATGGAATATCAACAGATGAGGACAAAGTCAAAGCTATAGCAGAGTTGCGGAGGCCAAGGAATGTTAAAGAGGTATAGACATTTATGGGCCATTGTGGATATTACCGCATGTTTATTCACATGTATGCAATCATAGCTAAACCACTTTATGCCTTGTTGACAAATTTTGAGTGGACTGACGAATGGGAAAATTCCTTCAATGAATTGAAGATACGTTTGTGCACAACACCAATACTGACCACTCCTGATTGGAGTAAGCCATTCCATGTCCATGTGGATGCCTCCAATCATGCCATAGGATGTGTGCTAGCACAACCAACAAGTTAAGGAAATTTAGATTTACCCATAGCATACGCTAGCAAACAGGTAACTGCAGCTGAACGAAACACTGAGCGAGAGGGCTTAGGCATGGTATGTGCTGTGAATAAGTTTAGACACTATTTATTGACCAACAAGTTCAAGTTTTTCACTGATCACCAAGCTTTGTTATATTTGGTCAATAAACCTTGCAATACAAGACGCTTAGTAAGATGGTTCCTCTTACTAATGGAATATGACTTTGAAGTTGTTGTTAGGAAAGGTAGAACCCACCTCAAGGCAGATCACCTTTCTTGCATAACTTCAGGAGAACCACCGCAAGGAGTGTTTGATGAACTACTTGACGCTTATCTAATCAATTTAGAAGTTGTTCCTAAATGGGCAAATAAGTTGGTACCTGTCCTAACCTTCGGACCCCTGCATAAGGAGGTGAGAACAAATTAAGAAGAAATTGTACAATCACAAAACTATAAAATATTGGCAGGAAGCATGTACAAACAAGATACGGAGGGGGTATTAGCTTGTTGTGTTGAGGATGATGAACATAGTAGTTGGTTGCAACAAGCCCATGAAGGGTTGCTAGGAAGTCACTATTCTAAACAAAGAACATCGCAAAATCTGAAACGTTTAGGAGTGTATTGGCCTAGCATGGATAGAGAGATAGATGAGTGGATCCAAAATTTTCCAGTGTGTCACCAGAGACCCGCAGTGGAGCATGCCACCCTTTATCACGTGTCATTAATTCCAGACTGGAGTGTTCCATTGGTAGAATTGAATGAGAATGGGAACATTACCCAAAGAGGCTAGTCTAGCAAGAAGACGAAGCATGGAGCAAGAGGCTTAGGACTATGCCTTAGTTGGAGACAACTTATATCAAAGAGGCAAAGATGGTTACTTAAGATTGTGCATTCATGAATCAGATTATTTGAAAGTCTTAGAAACGGCACATAGTGGTGTTGCAGGTGGACACTTTGGTCCTTACCGAGTAATTAAGACCATTCTATTTTCAGGACTTTGGTGGCCAACTCTTCATATGGATGCACATACCTATGTGAAGAAATGCGACACATGCCAATGTGCACAATATCCTATCAGGAAAGATGAGATGCCCTTGAGACCAATGATGGGAGGATGTGCATTCCCGAACTGGGGCATAGACTTCATAGATCCTATTAATCCCCCAGCTAGAAACTCCCATGCGGAGCACAAATTACCTTACAAAGTGGGTAGAAGTAAAAGCCACAACAAAGAACGATGCTCAAACAACAGCTAAGTTCTTATTTGACAATGTGTTCACGAGATATGGACTACCAATAGAGTTAGTGAGCGATAGAGGGACACACTTCTTGAATGAAGTCATTGAAAATCTTCTCCAAGAATTCTTGGTGATACATAAGAAGTCTACCCCCTATCATCCACAAGCTAACAGACAAGCTGAGAGCACAGACAAGATCCTATGTAATGTCTTGACCAAGCTTGTAAATAACAAATGCTCTGATTGGGATAAACAGCTTCGTCATGTTGTTTTGGCTTACCGAGTTGCCTACAAAACGGTATTCAATGCCACCCCATTTCAGATGGTCTTTGGAAAAAATGATGTGCTACCATTAGATTTCTTAACCCCGGCTTTAAAAGTAGCACAAGAGCATGAGTGGAATGGACATGAATTGTCCTCTAGGATCTTTGATCTAGAATGCTTAGGTGAGATGAGGCTACGAGTGGCAGCAAGCATCTATGCTGCAAAGAAAAGACAAAAGGCATACTTCGATGTGCACATCAAGGATAAGGGCACTACAAGGAATACGGGTGTATAGCGATGGTTAAGGTGACAAAATTTCGTCGCTATAGAATTGCAAAATGCATCATAATGAGCTGCATGCACACCGTCGATTAAATGACGAACCAAACGACGTTTTTTGCGACTTGTGGCATGACGAGGTCTGCGACGCTCCCATATAGCATCGCTAACACGACGATTTTAAATAGCGTCGCAGAATGCAACACCAACTTGACATGTAGCATCGCTTACATGATGGTCTATTGACAGGAAAAAAATAAAATGTTGGAGGCTCTTCGATCGGCATTTTCACGCATCTGATCCAAGAGCTCTCCAACGTTCGCAATTGTGCTGCCCTTACGAGCTGAAGCAAGTATATGCAGAATTGTTATTTTGCCTAAGCTCTCTCTTATTGTCTCCCTCTGTCTCTGTTTCTCTCTTTCTACATCTTTCTCTCTTTGAATTCTCTCTCTCTCTCTTTATTGCAGGTTATTCAAGAAGCTAACCAAGCAAAAAGTATGGCTAACTATTGTAAGTACAATTTCTATTCTTTGTATATCATTTGAATTGTGTTATTTTCATTAGATAGCATACTCACACTTATTGATATGCACTTATACACTTATACATGATGAAGATGCACTTTCACACATATACACATATACACATGCACATACACACACATATATACACACAGATACATGTGCACATACACTTAGACATACACACATATACACATACATATGAACAAACATTTCTACAACCACATAAAAAGACTTACATGCATGCATTATTGCATATATATATATATATATATATATATATATATATATATATATATATATATATATATATATATATATATATATATATATATATATATATATATATATATATATATATATATATATATATATACACACATTAACATATATGCAAATACATGTATATGGACATCCACATGCATGCACATGGATGCAAATGGAAATGCATCCACATACACATGCATGTGGAATACATATACACATGCATATACATACATTATACACATATATACACATATATATGCGCATACATACACACACATATACACATGCACATACCTACATATACACATATACATGCACATACACACATATACACATAGAGTTACACATATACATGCACATACATATACACACATATACACACATATACACATGTACATGCACATACTCATACACACATATACACTTACACATGCACATGCACATACATACATATACACACACATACACATGCACATACATACATATACACACACATACATATACACTTAGGTACACACATATGAATGAATTGTATAATTAAAGTATTAAAATACATATACACATGCACATACCTACATATACACATATACATGCACATACACACATATGCACATAGAGTTACACATATACATGCACATACATATACACACACATACACATGCACATGCACATACTCATACACACATATACACTTACACATGCACATGCACATACATACATATACACACACATGCACATACATACATATACACACACATACATATACACTTAGGTACACACATATGAATGAATTATATAATTAAAGTATTAAAACACATGCTTAATATAAACAATAATAACAATCAATAGAACAAAACTCTTCATTACTTAATACCATACACACAATTCAAAACACAACTAAAATGAAAAATATATAGATAATATATATATATATATATATATATATATATATATCAATGTAAATACATATAATCCAATGTCATAATCAACTAAAATCCTAATCATCATCATCATGATCATCATCATCAGCAGTATCATGATCATCTTGATCTCCCTCATCCTCATCGTCATGATCACCTTGTGACGATCAAGATCGTCCCTCCTGTGTCTGTCTCTCCACCTCATCCATATTTGTCTCTCCATAATACTCCTATATTACATATAACAAACATAAATAAATAAAACAATTAAACCAGTCATAAAAATAAAATAATTATATAAAATTTAATAATACTCACAAAGGCATTAGGATGATCTAGCATATACTCACTCAAATGTCGATATCCAAAATGTGTAGCATACTCGATCTCATGTTTTGTAGGATATCGGCCATAATCCTTCCGCTGCATTGAAACAAATAAAAAAGATTAGTTGCTGGCATTTTAACTAAAATAAAAAATATACTCACAATAACACTGATATACTTACAAATGTAGCTACAAAACCATTATGGCCCATTTGGCTTAGGTGTGATGTGTGGCCCGACTCCACTCTCTTCTTTGCAGCAGCCTGTTTATTTAAGAAAAAATACATAAATTAAATGTAAAAAATTACTAAAATATATAAAAATTATAAATATAAACTATTGATTTGTGTACCTTCTACTGAGGAAATGACTCCTGAAGACGTAGCTGTCTATAAAAAAACTGCCACTGCTCAGATGCTATGTTAGCTCGCCTCTTATTTTTTTCCACCATACAATATCTCCTATTAATTTAATCTCAAACAGAAAAAAAAAATCAGAATACATACACATACACATACACATACACATATACATGCAAACATATACGCATACATATATGTGTACCTATACATACATATAACATAAACACACATATACATATCCACATATATACATACACACACATGCATACATATACACTCATTCATGAAAATACATGCATTTATCCCACAATAATGTGTAGTTGTGTATATGTGAATATGTGTGTATGTGTATATGTGCATATGTGTGTATGTGTAAATATGTATATGTGAATTTTTTGTGTATGTAGATAATCACATTATTAATACCAAATACCATTATTTGTAGATTCTGATCAATCAGATGGAACTCCACCACCGTCTCCTCATCGTGCAACGACTTTATACTGTAAGTATATCAAACATTTAATTTTAAATATATTTGATGGATACATAACTTATGTTTTTTTTTGTTTCTTATTATGTGCAGACTCTAATCAATCAGAGGGTACTCCACCACCTCCTCCCCATGCAACGACTTCACATGTGTCCTCCGATACAAATTATGATGAATTTTACTATCAAGAGCATATTATATGTTGGTGTAACTCTTGTTATGGCACGTATCGAAGACCACGATTGGAATGTATTGAACATGAGGCAGAGTATGGTACTTTTGAGCATGCACCATCACCTGGTCAATGTGATAATGCTTGGGTATGTATTTTCTATATATATTAATGTCATTATTTTATTTAAAAACCATATACAAAAATCAAATTACTGTTGATATACAGGAATACTTGATCAATGATGATGATGATGATAATTTTTCTCATAATGTTAATATACCTCGTACACATCATGGACTTGTTGTTCATCAATTACAAGCAGAGGTTTCTAGAAATCCTCTACCTCTTGGTTTAGAGACTGAAACGAGTGGAGATTATCCATTGCCAGCTCGGGATCATTCTTTAGTACAAACATATGATAGAAGAAGATATGGAGGATGGAATAGAGGACCACTTCCTTTAGATGGAGAGGTTTTCAACTTTTGGGGTAATCGCTATATGATTGCTCCATCCACTATTACTAATGTTGGTTGTGGTCTCTTTATTGTAAAGGATTTGTATGTGCCTCTGAACTCTGAAGTCACTCTTATGTCATTTTGTGGCCCTATATATGGATGGGGAGATTGGCATAGACTTTCACGATATGTTCAAAGCATGAGTACTTATGGAATATGCTTGAACGCAACATCCCTTACTAGTAGAAGGAGTTTACATGCAGAAAATGAAAGAATATATATTGATGGAAGACCTTACACACATGGAAATATAGTAGGTTTAATAAATAGTAGTCGAGGGTTACATAATAGTTCAAGGACTAATTGCACATTTGAGGAGCGTGAAAATAGTCATGAATCACCATACATGAGTAGAGATGTATCAAGATACATAGTTGTCAATGCTATTACTACATTACATGCCGGTGATGAATTATTAGTGAATTATGGATGGCGTAGACCTCCAAGAGCACATTTTAGCTAGAGAGAATAAAAATTTTCTATCCATATTTAATAAGTTACATACTTAATTTTATATTTAAAGTTTACTTTTTATTTATGTATGGAATACTAATGAATTTTATTTATATGTGTAGATTCCAACGTATGATCTTGATGATATTCCTCCACGGCATTCACAATTACCAATAAGACCTCATTTATCAGAAGTTTCCATGAGGAGGCTACGCAAAAGTAATCATGTGGAATATGCAAAGTTGAAAGATCTATATTCAAAAGATGATAAAGTACAAGATTTGTGTGACAATGATGAAGATGATGGCATGGCAGATTTTATTGAGGATTGATATCAAAATGACAGTGAGAGCATTGATATTTCTAAAAATGAGAAATATCTTCGAGAGGAATGTCTAAAGCATGTATATGAAGCAAGTCGTTTGACACAACTAAGTACGAGCTTACTTATTCTCAATCTTCAAAATTGTTTTGGATGGAGTAATGTATCTGTTTCGACACTATTAAGGTATAATTTTTAGTTTTCTATCTATGTATATATATATATGCATAAATATATATATATATATAAATACATGCATATATAAACATACACATAATATACATGAATGCATACACACATATAAACATACACACACATATACACACATTTTGAAGGATGGAAAAATAATTTTAAAGGATGGGCGAACAAAAAGTGTCCATTCAATGCAAGTTTTTATTCTTACTTTAGATAAGGTAAGAACAAGAACTTGAATTGAACGGACACTTTTTGTCCGCGCATCTTTTAAAACTATTAATGCATCTTTCAGAGTATTCGCAAAAAATCAGATTATTTGGATGGCAGGATACGATTGTTTGTTTTGGAGGATATGAAGTATGTACCTTCATTGAATGATTTGTCGATTCTATCATATGTTCAGTTTGAAAGTGTGAGAAGCGGATTTATAATTGTTATTCAAAGAATTTGGCACTGTTTATAGGCCATACAATGGTGATCTGGATGAATCGCATGCACAGAGGTTACTCAAGATAGAGCAATCTGATTATAATGGACTAGTGCCAGCAAGATTCCTGGGGTATGCAGTAAACCTCTTGCATGTCAATGATGAGCATCTGAACTTTAGGATACAAAGTGGAAATCATGGTGGCTTGAGAGGATCACTTTTATATAGCTTGTTCAAAGAACTTCAGTGTCATAAACCTGAAGTTCTTTGAACAAGCTATATAAAAGTGATCCTCTCAAGCCACCATGATTTCCACTTTGTATCCTAAAGTTCAGCTGCTCATCATTGACATGCAAGAGGTTTACTGAACACTGAAGTTCTTTGAACAAGCTGTATAAAAGTGATCCTCTCAAGCCACCATGATTTCCACTTTGTATCCTAAAGTTCAGCTGCTCATCATTGACATGCAAGAGGTTTACTGCATACCCCAAGAATCTTGCTGGCACTAGTCCATTATAATCAGGTTGCTCTATCTTGAGTAACCTCTGTGCATGCGATTCATCCAGGTCACCATCGTATGGCCTATAAATAGTGCCAAATTCTTTGAATAGCAATTATAAACCCGCTTCTCACACTTTCAAACTGAACATATGATAGAATTGACAAATCATTCATTGAAGGTACATACTTCATATCCTCCAAAACAAACAATCGTATCATGCCATCCAAAACAATCAAATTTTTTGCAAATATTTTGATGCACATAAGCATACACATATATAAAATTATATGCATATATATATATGTATGTATATTTATTTATTTACTTTTTTTAATATATCTTTTTTTGATAAACTTACACGTTATTATCTGAAAAGTTTTTACCAAGTCAGGATATTCTTCCTACCTCACATGATGAAATGAAGAAGATAATCAACAATCTTGGTATAGATTATTAGTGTATACATGCATGTCCTAATGATTGTATTTTATATAGAGCTGAATATGCAGACTCTTTGACATATCCCAAATGTCAATCTCCTCGATATAAGGGCAAAGAAGGTAAAATCCCAAAAAAGGTATTGAGACATTTTCCATTGGCTCCATGGATTAGACATATGTTTCAACGCCCCGAATTATCAAAGCTTTTGACTTGGGGACATGATCACAAAAGTACTGATGGAATAATCAGAATTCCTCACGATAGTATTGCTTTTCAGCATATTGATTCTACATGGCCTAAATTTTCACAGAATCCACAGAATCTAAAGTTAGGAGTTGCATTAGATGGGGTTAATCCATTCTCCATGAAATCCAGTAAATGGTCAACATGGCAAGTGGTAGTCATAAACTACAATCTTCCGCCATATCTTAGCATTAAAAAGGAACATTTAATGCTTTCACTTTTAATCCAAGGCAAAAGACAAGTTAAAGATATGAATATATATCTTGCTCCTCGCATTGACGATCTCCAAGAGTTATGGAGAGGTATTAATTTCATTGATGTATCGAAAAGCATCAATGAAAGACATATTACGGTTCGTGGTATTGTGGCTTGGACTATTCATGATTTTCTAGGATATGGTGTTTGTTCAGGTATTGATGTAATTTTTTAATTCAATATGCATGTAAATAAATATGATTTAATCTAATTATATTTTTATCATTTTCATGATGCAAGAGTATCTACTAAGGGTTATAAAGCTTGTCCATACTGTGGTGATTGGTTGAGATCAATCTATAGTAAGAATCTCAACAAAAATATTTATCTTCGACATCGACGATTCTTGCCTGATGATCATCCATTAAGATCTAAAAGAGAAGCGATACATTTTAATGGAAATCTTGAAACATGTCAATGTCCAAAACCTATGATGCCTATGGATTGGTATAAAAAATGGACAGATGGACCTCTGATAGATCCAGAATCAGAAATCTTTAGTGATGATTCAGATAATGCGTATGTGAAGAGAGGTAAAGGAAAATTGGCACTCACAGAGAACATATCAATATGGTATTCTTTGGAGTATTGGAAAGAGTTAAAAGTATGTCATCTCCTTGATCCTATGCATATATTAAAAAATATTGGTTATTCACTATTGCAGCATCTTCTTGGACTAAAAGATACCATAGCATCAAGGAATGATTTGAAAGATAAAAAATCGAAACCAAAGTTATGCCAGTTTTTGATAGACATCGACAAGAAACGACTTATGCACCTGCTCCTTTGGTATTTACAAAAAAATAGATACAGACTATCAACAATAGAATTCAATTCATTAAGACTCCTACAGGATATGGAGCATCTTTTCAAAACATGTTTACTATGGATGATAAGAGCTTATCAAGGTTAAAGACCCATGACTGGCATAACTTTTTGAAATATATTTTACCTTTGGTTATCGATGGATGTACAACAAAGGGAGTATGAGATGTGATCTATCGTCTTGGATCACTTATAAGGTAATTATGATACTTATTTAATATGTATGAATATTGGATATCTTTTATTTTTTAATTAACTTCTTTATAATTGTTTTTATGATATGTATAGGTGGATTACATCCAAAGAGATTGACAAAAACTCGATCCCACAAAAAAAACGTGAATGCAAAGAGCTACTATTTTTGATGGAGAAAGAACTTCCTACTTCATTTTTTGATATTCAGGTTCATTTATTAGTCCATCTTGTAGATGAAATAGAGATTGCAGGTGTTGTCAACACTTGATGGATGTTTTGGTCGAGCGATTTATGGGAATATTAAAAGGTTATGTGCGACAAAGAGCAAAACTAGAAGGATCCATGGCAAAGGGTTGGATGCTTGAAGAGTGCATGTATTACGTTAGTGAGTACCTTGAAAGAGTTCATGAAGAAGCTCCACGTGCATGGACCAACGAGTCTTCTTCAAAAATAATAGATGAGGTATTATAAGGTAAGGGAGTTCCATTCTTATATACATTTCAAGAAAAAAATGATGTCTCTACTTTTGTAGCATATAATAGCGAATGCATGCAAGCATTCCTTAGCGAGTATGAGGAACTTCAAAATCTCCGAAGTAAAAGGTGAAAAAACAAAAGATATAGATGTAATCTCTATAATAATGAGATTATAGATATATCTTCTTTCACGGATTGGCCATATAGTCGTTTGCAACGCGCCAACGCAAATAATGAAGAAATCTCATATGAGCAAAGAGAGTTAATGCTAGGTTGTGAACGAAAGGTAATTTTATTAAAATAATATTTTATTTTTTTCATATATGTATGTTAGTTTCTATTTACTAATTGAATTTACGTTGCAGGCTCGAATGTTCACTAATATGTGGGCTTTTGGACAGCATAATAGAATCAAATCCTATGATCCTCTATGTAAATTAGAGGATTCTAGTATTGTTGCTTCTTTCAAGCAACTATCACGTGCTAGCTCAAAAGACACGAACCTTATAGATAGCGAACTTGTTTACATAGGAACTATTGTTGCTATCTACAAAATTTCATTTTGTACATTCAAACAAGTAGAAAAAAGTTTATATTTTTTATGATAGAGTTAGTTATCTTTTTAAGCACCTAATAATGGGTTTTTGTTGTTATATATTTTGATAGGTCATTTTGAAGGTTGACTGGTTTCGAGCCGAGTATAAAGGTAGTAATTCCACATTAAGAAAGGAATTATCTGGGTTTTGGGAAATTGATTCTTCCAAGGTAATGCGATCTACTAAAGAACCATATATTCTTCCTAGGCATATTGAACAAGCATTGTTTTATAAAAACCCAAATGCTCATCCTTGGTGGCAAGTCATTCATGTGCGACCTAGAGGTAGGTCATTGTTTGAACAGTTTATTGTTAGAGAGATCGAAGAAAGTCATCTTGATGATTCAACATCAGATATCGATAACATCAACATCTGAAATAGAAATTAGAATCATTATACGTGATAATGATACTAATCTTTTTGATGAAGAGGATAATTCTTTACATCTTGATTCTATTGATGAGGAAGAGGAATTACCAGAAATAGATATTAATCCATCAATAGATGATGTGATTCATGAGAACATAGATTTAACAATAGAAGAAATAAATAAAATCAATAAGGATAATGAAGATGAGACTATATTGATGTCTTACCAAAATGATGGCAATAATGAAAACATATGAGCAGATTAGATAGTAAATTCTACTGTAGTTATCGATCAATAACTTGAAGCTTCTGAGTGGATATCAGATAATATATTTTTTTATTAACTTGAATAACAATGAATCCTACTAGAGAGATGAAATCATGTTTGTTTAAGTTAGAACATGAAGCTCGGGGGTATGCCTAATTATTTTATATATAGCTTTATCCATGAGGAGCAAATTTTTATGATGTATGTATGCATATGTGTGTGTATTCATGTGTATTATATGTATACATATGTTAGTATGCATATATATGTATTTCATGTATATGTATGTGTTTGCATGTGTGTGATATATGTATACATGTGTTAAATATGCATGTGTATATATGCATATGCATTTATGTAAAATATTCATGTATTCATGTATTCATGTAATATATGCAAGTGTTTATAATTGTGTACATGTATATATGTATATGTGTCTATGTGTAAATATGTACATGTAAATATGTATGCATGTATATATATGTTTATGTGTGCATGTAGGCATGTATATGTGATGTGTACATGTATATATGTATATATGTCCATGTGTAAATGTGTACATGTAAATATGTATGCATGTATATATATATATTTATGTGTGCATTTAGGCATGTATGTGTGATGCATAATATATCTACTCCATTTTATATTTATGTATGTGTATCTACATGATGTGTATATATCTTTATATATGTTATGATCCTCGTTGATTTGAGTAGCTATATATAAAGGCATAAGGTTGGGAGGAGAGACATCTCTCTAGTAGGATGTCGGAGGAATAGATGCAATGTGTACATATACTTCAAACATATGGCTAAAAGGTTGAATTAGAGTTTTTAAATTAGGGGTTTTAAACCCCTAATATCAAAATTAGTGTTTTCAATTTAGGATTTATTCATTTATTTATTTATTTATGTGTATGCATGTGTTGTGTATGTATGTGTATCTATATGTGCATATGCATGTGTTGTGTGTGTATATATGCATGTGTATATGTATATATGCATGTAAATATGATTATATGAGTCTATGTGTGTGTACATATGATTATGCATGTGAATGTGTATGTGAGTATGTGTATGTGTCTATGTGTATTCATTATATGTGTGTAACTGCATGCATGTGTATGTGTGTGTAAAAATGTGCATGTATGTGTGTATGTATAAATGTGCATGTATGTGTATATGTGTCTAAATGTGCATGTATGATGTATATGTGTGTGTATGCATGTATTTGTACCTCTAGTCTCACTCCTCTCTCTCTCTCTCATATACATACATACATGCATAAACACACATACTCATATCCACACATATATATACATAAAAGCAGTGCATACCGTGCATTATTGCGACGATGAGCCATAAGTGTCCGCATCTCTTTTAGACACCACTTAAGCGACCATCGTGTCCCAAACTCTATCTCAAGTGAACTAAGTACATATTTTTTATCCCTCTCATCATGCTCACTACAAAAAAAAAAATGTAAATAAAACATAAGATATTTATTTCAATTTATATGTAAAATTTTTACTTACTTCCACGGTAAGTTGACAAGGCACGGGTAAGAGTCGCATAGTGCCCGCATTCTTCTCTTGAACTCCAATCCATTCCCTATGTACACAATGTTCCCCTCTGGCTCTATATCGCACTCAAGTCCTAAGGTGCCTATGCATGTCCTCATAGGCAACTCTGCTCTACTATCACGATTTGGAGGTGGTATAGGTGTCGTGAAAATAGATAGATAAAAATAAATAAAAATATGTCTTATCATATCATTAAAAAAATTTATAAAAAAAAAACATACCTATGAGCAGATAGCTGTCTTCGTGCATGTGGAGCCGCAGAAGAGCCCTCGTCTGATCGTTGGGTAAGCATCTCGATCATATAGTCCAGCTCCTCCTCAGGCATCTCTGAGTAATCACACATGATGGCACCTAGAGTATCAGACGGAACTGGTGCTCTCATAAGACTTTTTATGAGAGTGAGTTTCGCCTTTCTCTCTCTACTAGGATCCATAATATCTAGCATATAAAACAAAATGGTTAGAAATCAATATATATACGTGTACATATGTATGTGTGTATGCATTAAGTATGTGTATGTATGCATGTGTGTGTATGTATGTGTGTGTATGTGTGTATGCATGTGTATGTGTGTGTATGCATCATTATGTGTGTATGTGTCTATGTGTGTATGTGTGTGCGTATATGTGTGTGTGTGTATGTGTGTGTGTCTATGTGAATGTGTGTGCATCTATGAGTGTGTATGTGTTTATGTGTGTGTATGTGTCTATGTGTGTATGTGTATGCATGTATGTATTGTTGGTGTAGGGCAATCAACAATTGAAGTTTTGATGAAGATTTGGAGTCAAGGACTGAAGAAAAGATCAAGTTATGAATCATGGAGAAAGTATATGATCATACAATGAAGATATGTATACATATGTACATTAATTCAGAGATAGATCACTTGTACTTTGTATGGTTATGAGATTGTACATATTTGCCTATATATACAAGTAAAAATGTCGGGGCAAATATGAGAGAGCATGTGATAAGAGAAATTAGAAGTTGTATGAGTAATTAGACACTTTTAGAACTGAGTAAGATCTCTCTCATCACTCAGATGTAAAGTTTTCCAGAAATGAAGAAAATTTGCACCCGATCTTTCTGAGTATTCTCCTTCTGTGCTTGATCATTTCAAGAATCCTTTTGTAGGTATCTAATTCCATAATTAATGAGTCTATGGTTAAAGTTTGAGAGCCTAATTGTAAACAGGCTGTGAGAATTATCAGTAGGAACATTCATATGTGAGAAATTGTTGAGTGTTTTTTGAAACAGGTGCAATCTTGATGGTCAAAGAATTGATCATTTCTCAGTGGACGGTGTAAAGTTTTGCACAAATGAGGAGCCAAAATCTAAGTTGGGAGGTAAGCCATCTATGGCTAAAAGCATTTGCATAAATGGGTTCTAGTTTGAGAGAACCAAGCCTTAGAAGTTGCAGGTGTCAAAGTCGACTGTAAATAACTACAGTTTTAGACATAGGTGACTTGTTAAGATCATTTTTCAAGATCTACTGAGTCTTTTGGAATGATTTAACTTGGAGGAGGTGTGGAAACTATAGACGAAACCTTGTGCAAAGTTTTATAAAAAACTTTACACATTTGATAAGTCAATGAGTGAGTTATGTGCAGCAGACTTTCTATGTAGTCACCTTCTTCACAGTTTGGTCAAGTTTTTGGAAATTGAGTATTGATCCTCCAAATTGGTGAAGGTTTTAAGTTATTCTTGATATAGAGGTGCTCTAACTTCAAGAGTAGCTTGTTCTTTTGGAGATTAACACTCTCCATCAGTGGTATTAGAACAGGAAGCATCAAAATTGAAGAAAGGAGGACCTCGACTGCTGCAGGTATAAAGAATTCAACATTTGAAGATACAAAAGGTGAAAGTTTGAAAGCAAATCTTGAAAAGGAGGCTAGAAGATATCAAGGAAGACAAAAGGAACTTCATTCGAAGCAAAGGTAACCTTATTCCTCATAAAGCTTGAAGGATTTAATACACAGGTGAAGAAAGGATGGGAGATTCTCTTCAGATAGAGAAATTGGATAGAGAGAACTATCCAGCATGGTCAATGAGGATGGAAGCTCATCTTATGAGCAAAGACTTGATAGGTTGTATGACAAGTGAAGAAGAAAAGCCTCAGTTTAGAGATCCTAGTGTTCCAACTAGGGATGAATTGTCAGATTTGAAGACTTGGATGAAGAGAGATGCTCAAGGAGCATTATCTATATGGGAGTTAATGACTACTTGCTACCTCACATTAGAGGTCTTGAAACTGCAAGTGATATATGGAATGCTTTGGAGGAGCATTTCCAAAACACCACAAAGTCAAGGAAGGCATCCTTGTGGGCAGAGTTAACCACATTCAAGAAGAAGGCCTGTCAATCCATTTCAAATTATGTAACAAGGATGAAGCACATTGCAGATGCATTAGGAGCAGTTGATGAAGATATTGAGGAGGATAAATTGGTAAGGCAAATCCTTACAGGTTTGAGAGGTGATGACAAATGGAAGCCATTCATTTTGTCTATTGAATTGTCACTAGATCATTTTACTCCTAATTTAAATCAGTTGCTAGGACACATGCTAACCTTTGAGCAGGATGTCAAAGGTGAAGGTGATAAAAGTGTAGGTCAAGCAATGTATTCAAAGGATAAGAAGAAGAATAGCAAAGGGAAGCAACAAGCAAATGAAGATGAAGGAACAACTAGCCAGGCTAACTTCCTAAGAGGAAGAGGAGGTGGCAAAGGTAGAGGAATAGGCAAAAGTAATAAAGATGGAGTCAAAGCCTGCTAGATTTGTGGTAAGACAAATCATTTAGCTAATGATTGTTGGCATAATACTTAGAATAATGATGGATATAATCAAAACTTTAATTCAAGAGGAAGAGGTGGCAGAAATCAAAGAGGTAATTTTAGAGGTAGAGGTAATAGAGGTTACTTTGGAAAAAATGCAGGTAGAGGATTCCAAAGTCAACAATACAAAAATACCTGCTACAATTATGCTTCAAATCAGAAGGAGGATTCAACATTGATAATGAATGCAACTTGTGAAAGGCAAAGTGAAGGCCAAAGAGTCTTCTACATTGACTCAGGGTGTAGCAATCACCTAAGTGGAAACATAGCTTTGATGACTGATTTGGAGAATAAGGTAACTGATCATGTGGTTCAAACAGGTGACAATACAAAGCACAATGTGAAGTCAATTGGATCAATGAAGGCCAAGGATGGAAGTACTCTTTTGAGTAAGGTTTTGTATGTTCCTACAATTCCTAAGAATCTGATAAATGTAGGACAAACTGTTGAAAAAGGTTATGAAGTTAGGTTCACTAATGAAGCAGTTTCTGTGGAAGACCCTAGCAATGGGTATAAACAAATTGTTTCAGGGAAGAAAGAAGGAAGATTGTTCACATTGAAGATTCAAGGTAACATTGGTCATGCCTTGTTTACCTATGGAGGACATAAGATCTCTGAGTTAGATCTTTGGCACAAAAGGCTTGGACATTTCAATGAAAGAGGTATTAAAGATATGGTTAACAATGGTTCAGTGCTTGGATTGCCTAATGTTACAGGTCAACATATGACATATAGATGTGAGGCATGTCAATTAGGTAAGGCTCATAAGCAATCTTATTCCAAGCATTGTTTTATGTATTCAGAGAAGCTTGAGTTGGTACACACAGATGTGTGGGGACCATCAAAGGATTTCAGTATCAATGGTTCAAGGTATTATGTGATTTATGTTGATGATGCTACCAGATGAATCACTATCTATGTGATCAAAGATAAGTCAGAGGTATTCAATACATTCAAACATTATCATGTGTATGCAGAGCGAATTACAGGTCAAAAATTGAAGAGACTAAGGTCAGATGGAGGGGGAGAGTATTTCTCTAATGAGTTCAATGATTACTTGTGGAATTCAGGTATAAAAAGGGAAATTACTTGCAGGTACTCTCCTCAACAAAATGGTGTAGCAGAAAGGAGGAATAGAACTCTTGTTGAGTTTGCAAGATCCATGATGAAGGAGAAAAATTGCCCAAATTATTTGTGGGCTGAGGCTGTATAAAGCTACATATTTGGTCAATAGATTACCATGTAAAAAGCTTTGCAGGGTATGACACCATATTTGGTCAATAGATTACCATATTTGCAGGGTATGACACCATATGAGGCATGGTGGGGTAAGAGACCTACTCTAGATCATTGCAAAGTATTTGGATGTTTGGCATATGCATATGTGCCATCTCAATTAAGATACAAATTGGAACCTAAAGCTGAAAAGTATGTGTTCATTGGATATGATGATAAGCAGATGGGATATAGGTTGTGGAGTCCGTCCACAAAACAATTCCTTGTGTCAAAGGATGTTACATTTGATGAGCAAGGTACTTGGTATGCAGGTACATTTAATATTCATGCAGGTGATGGAGAAGTTGTGACTCAAAAGAAAGGTAAATCAAAGGTTCAAATATTTGATGAAGAGGAGAATAGTGAAGTACAGGTTGAAGTTGAAGAAGTGCCAAGGTTTGATCCAGAATGTGATGAACCAGAAAACTCAAGGAGTGGAGAACTCAGAAGGTCATCAAGACACAAATGGCAACCTACAAGGTATAGCTATGACACTTCTTTTTTGGCTACCAAAGATTATGCTTATATGATAAAGGCAGATGAAGACCCTTGTACATATGAAGAGGCAAAAGCTAAAGAAAATTGGGAGAAAGCTATGCAGGAAGAGTATGATGCATTGATGGAGTATCGAACATGGGATTTGGTTCCTAAACCAAATAGTCAGAAGATCATTGGATGCAAATGGGTCTACAAGACAAAGAGGTTTGCAGATGGAAGTGTGTCTAGGTATAAAGCTAGACTTGTTGTGAAAGGGTTTGCTCAGACATATGGTATAGATTATGATGAGACCTATAGTCTTGTGGCAAAGATGACAACCATCAGGACACGCATAGCTATTGCTGCATGTAAAGGCTGGAAATTATGTCAATTAGATGTGAAGAATGCTTTTCTAAATGGTTATATTTTAGATGATGTTTTCATGGAGCAACCACAAGGATTCAGAAATGAGAGGTATCGAGATCATGTATGTAAGCTCAAGAGAGCTTTGTATGGTTTGAAGCAAGCCCCAAGGGCATGGAATTATAGACTTGTGAAGTTCTTGAAGGAACTTGGTTTTCAAGTATCCAAAGCAGATAGTAGCTTGCTTGTTAAAGCAAGTGATGATGGGTTCATTTACATGTGCATATATGTTGATGGTATAATTCTTACAGGTACAGATGAGAAAGGAATTCAAAGCCTAAAGAAGCAAATGGAGAAAGAGTTCAAGATTAGTGACTTGGGAGACTTGTCATATTTCTTGGGCATGGAGATCTCATATACTCAACATGGAGTGTATGTAACTCAAGAAAGGTATTTGAAAAACTTGTTGTTCAAGTTTAGAATGGATGATTGCAAGGTAGCACCTACTCCAATGGAGGTGAATAAAAAATTGAGCAGATATGGAGGAGAAGAGTTCAAGGACATGAAGCTATATCAAAGTTTGGTTGGTAGTATGATCTATGCTACATTAACTAGGCCTGATTTGTCATATGCAGTTGTAGTATTGTCTCAATTCATGCATTGTCCTAGGAAAGAACATTGGGTTGCAGGACAAAGAGTGTTGAGGTACATTAAGGGTACACTCAAAGAAGGTTTGTATTATGGTTTTACATCAGATACAAACATCAAGATATATAGTGATACAGATTGGGGAGGTAATCCTGATGATAGGAGATCAACTTATGGATACTTGTGTTATGTGGGAGATAAGTTAATTTCTTGGTGTTCAAAGAAGCAACATACAGTTGCTTTATCATCCACAGAGGCTGAGTACAAAGGTATGGTTGAAGGTGCAAAGGAAGTAATATGGCTTAAGACTCTTATGAAGAGTTTTGACATCATCCAGAGTACACCCACTATTCATGGAGATAACATGAGTTCATTGTATTTAGCTGCTAATCCTTTTTTTCATGCCAAGACTAAACACATTGAAATTCAGTATCATTTTCTAAGAGAGAAGGTGATGGATAAGGAGATTGAAGTTATACATACTTCAACAAAAGATCAGATAGCTCATATGCTAACCAAAAGCTTGGATGGACCAAAGCTACAAAGATTCAAAGACATGGCAGGTATAAAGAAGATAGAGAAAACCTCAATTGATGATTGAGGGGGAGTTGTTGGTGTAGGGCAATCAACAATTGAAGTTTTGATGAAGATTTGGAGTCAAGGACTGAAGAAAAGATCAAGTTATGAAGCATGGAGAAAGAATATGATCAGAGAATGAAGATATGTATACATATGTACATTAATTCAGAGATAGATCACTTATACTTTTGTATGGTTATGAGATTGTACATATTTGCCTATATATACAAGGAAAAATGTCAGGGCAAATATGAGACAGCATGTGAATAGATAAATTAGAAGTTGTATGAGTCATTAGACAGTTTTAGAAGTGAGTAAGATCTCTCTCATCACTCAGATGTAAAGTTTTCTAGAAATGAAGAAAATTTGCACCCGATCTTTCTGAGTATTCTCCTTCTGTGCTTGATCATTTCAAGAATCCTTTTGTAGGTATCTAATTCCATAGTTAATGAGTCTATGGTTAAAGTTTGAGAGCCTAATTGTAAACAGGCTGTGAGAATTATGAGTAGGAACATTCATATGTGAGAAAGTGTTGAGTGTTTTCTGAAACACGCGCAATCTCGATGGTCAAAGAATTGATCATTTCTCAGTGCACAGTGTAAAATTTTGCACAAATGAGGAGTCAAAATCTAAGTTGGAAGGTAAGCCATCTAAACGGGTTCTAGTTTGAGAGAACCAAGCCTTAGAAGTTGCAGGTGTCAAAGTCGACTGTAAATAACTACAGTTTTAGACATAGGTGACTTGTTAAGATCATTTCTCAAGATCTACTGAGTCTTTTGGAATGATTTAACTTAGAAAAGGTGCAAAAACTATAGGCGACACCTTATGCAAAATTTTATAAAAAACGTTACACATTTGATAAGTCAATGAGTGAGTTATGTGCAACAGACTTTTTGTGTAGTCACCTTCTTCATAGTTTGTTCAAGTTTTTGGAAATTGAGTATTGATCCTCCAAATTGGTGAAGGTTTTAAGTTATTCTTGATATAGAGGTGCTCTAACTTCAAGAGTAGCTTGTTCTTTTGGAGATTAACACTCTCCATCATGTATTCATATGTGTGTCTATGTGTGTGTATGCATTATGTATACATACGTGTGTGTATGCATTATGTATGTGTATGTATGCATGTATGCATATCCATATGCATTATGTATGTATTGTTGTGGACACGGCAAAAAGCTTGTGAACTAAGTTGCGGAATTTTGCCATGCCACAAGATCTAAGCTAGAGTGATATTAGAACACCTCTATAATCATCAGTAGCTTAGTAAATTTCTTGAAACTGAAACTTTATAACTGTGTTTAGTGAAATCTGAAAAATTCACTTTACAGAAAACTTTTGTCTTTTCTTCAGGCTTCAATTCTGATCTGATTTACTTCATTCGTTACAAATCTTTGTTTACTTACTGTTAGATATTCTTTCTGCCACTTAACTGTGTCATAAATATGTTTGAACTCACCAGAATATCACCGAAATTTCACCGGACTGTCATCGTAATCTCACCGTAATTGTACCGAAATGTTACCGAAATTAATTGCAGTTCTGTTGTAGTTACTTCAAATGTTTGTAATTGAAGTAAGTAAGTAATACCTGAGCTTCCTTCAATGAATGAACTTTATCTAAAGTTTAAGGAAAAACTTCACCAGTTCTGGATGCCTTTATAGTCAGACACTGTACCTTGTGTACATGTCCCGTTTTCACAAAACGCTTTTGATCAATTTGTAGTTGAGACTACTAGCTTCAAGATGAACTATCACTTATGAAAAACGTTACACTGTACTATGAGATCTAACTTGCAGAAGTATCGTAAAACTTGTACTGAGAAAACTGTAACTGTTAACTAGCTTTCACAGTAACATGAAATCAGTTAGATTTTTCCACACAAGAAGAATGTGCTCAGATCTTTTCACATAAGTATGTGTTTTCTATTAGAGAAGATGTGTACAGAATGGCTTGGCCTCACTTCGCTCATAGCCATGGAAAACTCTCCTATGCTGAGTAGTTCTTCCTTACCATCTCTCTCTCAGATGAATACCCGACAGTTCAGGTTCTATTATTCATCTCTACATACGCACTCTTGCGTATACTACGCATTCATCTATATTCTCACTACATATATCTAAGCACTCTCTTAACTCTCTTATATACATTTTTGATCCGAGGTTCAAAGCTTGTAATTTTGGAAGTTTCTATGCTGCATATTATAGGCGTGAATTTGTCCCTTCACTAAGGCTTTGATTTTTCTAAATTCTTTGTTTCTCCTTCTCTTCGTATTCCTTCATATAACTTCATGTCTTTTATGTCTAATTAGTGAGTGAATCTCCAAGAGCTCCCCCTCAATCACTAATTAACATTCTCTGATCTTTCATATATTCTTCTTTTCTTTTTATTCCTGCCATTTCTTTGAATCTGCTTGTCTTTACTCCATCCAAGCTCTTTGTCGGAATATCTGCAATCTGATCTTTTGTAGGAGTGAATACTATTTCAATCTCCTTCTCCATTACCTTTTCCCTCAGGAAATGATATTGAATCTCTATGTGCTTTGTTCTTGCATGAAATACTGGATTTGCCGCAAGATACAACGAGCTCATATTATCTCCATGTATGATAGGTATACCTTGATCAATACCCATGCTTTTGAATAAGATCTGCATCCATATCACTTCTTTCGCTGCTTCTACAAGTCCTTTATATTCAGCTTCAATTGACGATAAAGCCACTGTATGCTGCTTCTTTGAACACCAACTGACAAGCTTATCTCCTAGGTATATCATATACCCATGTGTTGACCTTCTGTCATCTTGACTTCCTGCCCAGTCTGAGTCACTGTATGCTCTCAGCTTTATATCTGATGTAAAAGGATAATATAATCCTTCTTTTATAGTTTTTTTGATATATGTAAGAACTCTTTGTCTTGCAACCCAATGTTGATCCTTCGGACTATGCATAAACTGTGAGAGAACTCCTACTGCATAACTAAGATCTGGTCTTGTTAGCGTAGCATAAATCAAGCTTCCCACTAAAGATTGATACTTCCTCATATCTTTAAACTCTGCACCATCATATTTGCTGCATTTATGATTGACCTCAAGTGGTGTTGAGGCTTCTCTACAATTCTCCATGTTATACTTCTTCAGGTTGAAAAGATACCTTTCTTGCGAAACATATACACCATGGTCTGTATATGTGACTTCCATTCCAAGAAAGTATGATAACTTTCCTTGATCACTGATCTTGAACTCCTTTTCAAGCAACCTCTTTACCTCCTTGACTCCATCTGAGGTACCTGTGATTATAATGTTATCTACATAAATACAAATGTAGATCATACCTTCATTTGTTCTCTTAATGAGTAGACTTGCATCTGCCTTTGAACTTTGGTATCCAAGATCATTAAGATACTTCACAAGTCTGTAATTCCAAGATCTTGGAGCTTGCTTCAATCCATAGAGTGCTCTTCTTAATCTGCAAACATGGTTTGGATAACTGGAACTTACAAAACCTTCAGGTTGTTCCATGTAAACTTCATCTGATATATATCCATTTAGAAATGCATTCTTTATATCCAATTGACTTAGCTTCCATCCTTTTGATGTTGCTATAGCAATCAATGTTCTTATGGTTGACATTTTTGCCACCGGAGCGAATGTCTCATCATAATCTATGCCATGCATTTGAGCATAACCTTTGACTACCAGTCTAGCTTTGTATCTGGCTATTCTTCCATCTACAAGCTTCTTAACTTTGTAAACCCATTTATTTCCAATCACTTTCTTACCATTTGGTTTTGGAACAAGTTCCCAAGTCTTGTTCTCTTCAAGTGCATTGAACTCCTCCTTCATTGCTTCTTCCCATTGTTCCTTACCTTTTGCTTCACTGTAATTTTGAGGTTCTTCATCTTCCTTTACTAAGTAAACATAGTTTTTCTGAGTCAAATAAGAAGTGTCATAGGAATACCTTGTTGGTTGTTTCCTTACTTTGTTTGACCTTCTTGGTTCATACTCTTCATGTGTATCTGAATACACTTCTTCATCAAATCTTGGTGCATCTTCATTTCTCAT
Source organism: Ceratopteris richardii (assembly GCA_020310875.1). Lineage (NCBI taxonomy): Eukaryota > Viridiplantae > Streptophyta > Polypodiopsida > Polypodiales > Pteridaceae > Ceratopteris > Ceratopteris richardii. The sequence goes on along the minus strand of CM035425.1, from coordinate 168,368,163 downwards.
AGTTGATCCGATCCTGGATGTACTTGCGTGCATATGATCTTCATCTCCATTCACCTGCATATGTGATTTACCTTTTTCATTTCTTCTTACCTCTTCTTCAAATGTTTCACCACTATGCTCTTTATCTGTATACCAGCTCTTTCCTTCATCAAATGTCACATCTCTACAAACAATAAATTTTTTGGTTAAAGGAATCCATAGTCTTTAACCCATCTGCTTTTCATCATATCCAATGAATACATATTTTTCAGCTTTTGGTTCAAGCTTATGTCTAAGTTGTGATGGTACATAAGCATAAGAAACACTTTGCAATGATCAAGTGTTGGCTTCTTACCCCACCAAGCTTCATAAGGGGTCATTCCATTTAAAGTTGTACATGATAATCTATTTACAAGATATGTAGCTATATTTACAGCCTCAGCCCAAAGATAGTTTGGACAATTCTTCTCCTTTAACATTGCTCTGGTAAACTCAACTAGAGTTTGATTTCTCCTTTCTGCTACTCCATTTTGTTGTGGTGTATACCTGCAAGTTATTTCTCTTTTGATACCTGCATCCCACAGATAATCATTGAACTCTTGAGAAAAATATTCTCCTCCTCCATCAGACCTTAGTCTTTTGAGTTTTTGTCCTGTAAGTCTTTCAGCATATGCATGAAAATGCAGTGAAAGCTCCAAATACTTCTGACTTCTCTTTCAAAACATAAAGAGTTATCCATCTTGTTGCATCATCAATAAAAAGAACATAATACCTTGAGCCACTGATAGATCCTTCTTTTGTTGGTCCCCATACATCTGTATGTATGAGTTTTAGCAAACCATTGTGTTTGTAACCCTTCTTCTGAAATGGTAACCTGTGTGCTTTTCCCATATGACACGCTTCACATTTGTGAATCATATGTTGATTCTTCATATTCGATAGTCCTCTTACGGATTTTTTCTCTACCATCATTTTGATTCCTTTTTCATTAAAATGTCCTAACCTCTTATGCTAGAGGTCCAATTCTGTAAAAACTTCATCACCATGTGTGATTAAAGCTTGATCAACATTCCCTTGTACTTAAAGAGTAAAAATTCTACCTTCCTTTTTATCATAAACAATTTGATTGTATCCATTCTCTAGATCTTCAACAAATACTCCTTCATTTGTAAACCTGACTTGAAAACCTTTTTCTACTATCTGTCCCACACTGATCAGATTCTTTGGGATTGTTGGAACATACAAAACATTTGTTAGTAGATCAGCTCCATTCTTACACTTTACTTTTCCAATTGACCTTACATTATGTTTTGTGTTATCACCTGTTTGTACTCTATGATTTGAAATACCTCCTTCCAGTTCTGATAACAATTCTATATTTCCTGACAAATGATTTGAACAACCAGAGTCAATATAGAATACCTTGAGATCTTCATTCTCTAACACATTTATCGAATTCATCACCAATGTTGTATGATTGTCATTCTGCGTATCACTCGCATAGTTGTAGTAGGTAGTGTTGTGAGTCTGATTCTGTCCCCAACTTCTTGCTCCACCTCTACCATTATCCGCCTCTTTGGCTTTGTCTACCTCTTTGATATCTTGTGCTTCTGCCTCTGCTATTGTTATTCTAATTCTGACTTGATCCTTGAGAATTATGCCAGCAATCATGAGCTAAATGATTGCTTAATCCACAGATCCAACAAGTCTTCTTGTTGTTATTCTAATTACCTCTTCCTTTTGTATTACCTCTACTTCTACTTCTGACATTACCTCTTCCTCTTGCATAATTTGCTTGAGTAGTCATCTCTTCTTCATCTTTTTCTTTACCTTTATCACCTTTCTTCTTATTCCTTGCATACATAGTAGAACTTTGTCCTTTATCTCCATCTGTGTTCAAATCTTGCTCAAATGTTAGCATTAGTCCAAGCAACTGATTTAAATCTGGTACAAAATGATTTAGTGAAATTTCAGTTGAGAGTACGAAAGGTTTCCACCTTTCATCTCCTCTCAATCCTGCAAGCACTTGTGCTATTAACCTGTGATCTTCGATATCTTCGTCAATAGATCCAAGACTATCTGCCAAGTCCTTCATCTTAGTGACATAATCACTAATTCTTTGGCTTTGCTTTTTCTTGAACGTTGTAAACTCTGACCATAAGCTAGCTTTCCTAGCTTTGGTAGTGTTTTGGAAGTGATCTTCCAATGCACTCCATATGTCTTCCGCTTTTTCTAGACCTCTAATATGTGGTAACAAATTATCTGTAAGGGTATTGTAGATATAAGCTCTTGCCGTTGCATCTTTCTTCTGCCACAGCTTCAAGGCTTCTAACTCTTCTTTCTTCGGTTGACTATCGTCTCCAAAAGTAGGCTTCTTTTCTTCTCCTGTCACATATATCATTAAGTCCTTACTCATAAGTAAAGCTTCCATTCGCATTAACCATGCGGGATAGTTATCTTTGTCCAATTTGTCAATAGAAATGTAATCTGCCATGATCTTCTTGTTTCTGTTACTGCCGGTGAGTATAATGTTAAAAGATTTTACCTTTCATAAACCTTTACCCTTGAGAATGACTTTAGAATGCTTCTCTGATGCCGTTTGTTGTTGATCACCTCAGCTTTCACCTTTCTTATGAATAATTCTTCAAATTCTCTTGTATCTTTTTTTCCGTTTACTTTTGATAACCTTTTCTGCTCTTCAGAACCTTTTCTGCTCTGATACCACTTGTTCTCGACACGGCAAAAAGCTTGTAAACTAAGCTGCGGAATTTTGCCACGCCACAAGATCTAAGCTATAGTGATATTAGAACACCTCTATAATCATCAGTAGCTTAGTAAACTTCTTGAAACTGAAACTTTATAACTGTGTTTAGTGAAATCTGAAAAATTCACTTTACAAAAAACTTTTGTCTTTTCTTCAGGCTTCAATTTTGATCTGATTTACTTCAGTCCTTACAAATCTTTGATTAATTACTATTAGATATTCTTTCTACCACTTAACTGTGTCAAAAATATGTTTGAACTCACCAGAATATCACCGGAACTTCACCGAATTGATACCGGACTGTCACCGTAATCTCACCGTAATTGTATCGAAATGTTACCGGAATTAACTGTAGTTCTGTTGTAGTTACTTCAAATGTTTGTAATTGAAGTAAGAAAGTAATACATGAGATTCCTTCAGTGAATGAACTTTATCTGAAGTTTGAGGAAAAAATTCACCAGTTCTGGATGCCTTTATGGTCAGACATTGTACCTTGTGTACGTATCCCGTTTCACAAAACTCTTTTGATCAGTTTGTAGTTGAGACTAATAGCTTCAAGATGAACTATCACTTATGAAAAACTTTACACTGTACTGCGAGATCTAACTTGCAGAAGTACCGTAAAACGTGTACTGAGAAAACTGTAACTGTTAACTAGCTTTCATAGTAGCATGAAATCACTTAGATTTTTCCACACAAGAAGAATGTGCTCAGATCTTTTCACATAAGTATGTGTTTTCTATTAGAGAAGATGTGTACAGAATGGCTTGGCCTCACTTCGCTCATAGCCATGGAAAACTCTCCTATGTTGAGTAGTTCTTCCTTACCATCTCTCTCTCAGATGAATACCCAATAGTTTAGGTTCTATTATTCATCTCTACATACGCACTCTTGCATATACTACACATTCATCTATATTCTCACTACATATATATAAGCACTCTCTTAACTCTCTTATATACATTTTTTATCCGAGATTCAAAAATGGTAATTCTGGAAGTTTCTATGCTGTATATTATAGGTGTAAATTTGTCCC